>JBBDGT010000298.1:0-113487 GCA_037306005.1 Rhinophrynus dorsalis | reverse complement strand
TGGTAGAAGGGGAGGTGGGATCAGGACAGAGATAACTAGTAGAAGGGGGGGGTGGGATCAGGACAGAGATAACTAGTAGAAGGGGAGGTGGGATCAGGACAGAGATAACTGGTAGAAGGGGAGGTGGGATCAGGACAGAGATAACTGGTAGAAGGGGAGGTGAGATCAGGACAGAGATAACTGGTAGAAGGGGAGGTGGGGATTAGGACAGAGATAACTGGTAGAAGGGGAGGTGGGATCAGGACAGAGAGAACTGGTAGAAGGGGAGGTGGGATCAGGACAGAGAGAACTGGTAGAAGGGGAGGTGGGGATCAGGACAGAGATAACTGGTAGAAGGGGAGGAGGGGTAAGGACAGAGATAACTGGTAGAAGAGGAGGTGGGATCAGGACAGAGATAACTGGTAGAAGGGGAGGAGGGGTCAGGACAGAGATAACTGGTAGAAGGGGAGGAGGGGTCAGGACAGAGATAACTGGTAGAAGAGGAGGTGGGATCAGGACAGAGATAACTGGTAGAAGGGGAGGTGGGATCAGGACAGAGATAACTGGTAGAAGGGGAGGTAGAAGTAGGAGATAACTGGTAGAAGGGGAGGAGGGGTCAGGACAGAGATAACTGGTAGAAGAGGAGGTGGGATCAGGACAGAGATAACTGGTAGAAGGGGAGGAGGGATCAGGACAGAGATAACTGGTAGAAGGGGAGGTGGGATCAGGACAGAGAGAACTGGTAGAAGGGGAGGTGGGATCAGGACAGAGAGAACTGGTAGAAGGGGAGGTGGGGATCAGGACAGAGATAACTGATAGAAGGGGAGGAGGGGTCAGGACAGAGATAACTGGTAGAAGAGGAGGTGGGATCAGGACAGAGATAACTGGTAGAAGGGGAGGAGGGATCAGGACAGAGATAACTGGTAGAAGGGGAGGTGGGATCAGGACAGAGATAACTGGTAGAAGGGGAGGTGGGATCAGGACAGAGATAACTGGTAGAAGGGGAGGTGGGGTCAGGACAGAGATAACTGGTAGAAGGGGAGGTGGGTTCAGGACAGAGATAACTGGTAGAAGGGGTGGTGGGATCAGGACAGAGATAACTGGTAGAAGGGGAGGTGGGATCAGGACAGAGATAACTGGTAGAAGGGGAGGTGGGATCAGGACAGAGATAAATGGTAGAAGGGGATGAGGGATCAGGACAGAGATAACTAGTAGAAGGGGAGGAGGGATCAGGACAGAGATAACTGGTAGAAGGGGAGGAGGGATCAGGACAGAGATAACTGGTAGAAGGGGAGGTGGGATCAGGACAGAGATAACTGGTAGAAGGGGAGGTGGGATCAGGACAGAGATAACTGGTAGAAGGGGAGGTGGGGTCAGGACAGAGATAACTGGTAGAAGGGGAGGTGGGATCAGGACAGAGATAACTGGTAGAAGGGGAGGTGGGATCAGGACAGAGATAACTGGTAGAAGGGGAGGTGGGATCAGGACAGAGATAACTGGTAGAAGGGGAGGTGGGATCAGGACAGAGATAACTGGTAGAAGGGGAGGAGGGATCAGGACAGAGATAACTGGTAGAAGGGGAGGAGGGATCAGGACAGAGATAACTGGTAGAAGGGGAGGTGGGATCAGGACAGAGATAACTGGTAGAAGGGGAGGAGGGATCAGGACAGAGATAACTGGTAGAAGGGGAGGTGGGATCAGGACAGAGATAACTGGTAGAAGGGGAGGTGGGATCAGGACAGAGATAACTGGTAGAAGGGGAGGTGGGATCAGGACAGAGATAACTGGTAGAAGGGGAGGAGGAATCAGGACAGAGATAACTGGTAGAAGGGGAGGAGGGATCAGGACAGAGATAACTGGTAGAAGGGGAGGAGGGATCAGGACAGAGATAACTGGTAGAAGGGGAGGTGGGGATCAGGACAGAGATAACTGGTAGAAGGGGGAGGTGGGATCAGGACAGAGATAACTAGTAGAAGGGGAGGAGGGATCAGGACAGAGATAACTGGTAGAAGGGGAGGAGGGATCAGTACAGAGATAACTGGTAGAAGGGGAGGAGGGATCAGGACAGAGATAACTGGTAGAAGGGGAGGAGGGATCAGGACAGAGATAACTGGTAGAAGGGGAGGAGGGATCAGGACAGAGATAACTGGTAGAAGGGGAGGTGGGATCAGGACAGAGATAACTGGTAGAAGGGGAGGAGGGATCAGGACAGAGATAACTGGTAGAAGGGGAGGAGGGATCAGGACAGAGATAACTGGTAGAAGGGGAGGAGGGATCAGGACAGAACTAACTGGTAGAAGGGGAGGTGGGATCAGGACAAAGAACTGGTAGAAGGGGAGGTGGGATTAGGACAGAGATAACTGGTAGAAGGGGAGGAGGGATCAGGACAGAGATAACTGGTAGAAGGGGAGGAGGGATCAGGACAGAGATAACTGGTAGAAGGGGAGGAGGGATCAGGACAGAGATAACTGGTAGAAGGGGAGGAGGGATCAGGACAGAGATAACTGGTAGAAGAGGAGGTGGGATCAGGACAGAGATAACTGGTAGAAGGGGAGGTGGGATCAGGACAGAGATAACTGGTGGAAGGGGAGGTGGGATCAGGACAGAGATAACTTGTAGAAGGGGAGGAGGGATCAGGACAGAGATAACTGGTAGAAGGGGAGGAGGGATCAGGACAGAGATAACTGGTAGAAGGGGAGGTGGGATCAGGACAGAGATAACTGGTAGAAAGGGAGGTGGGATCAGGACAGAGATAACTGGTAGAAGGGGAGGTGGGATCAGGACAGAGATAACTGGTAGAAGGGGAGGTGGGATCAGGACAGAGATAACTGGTAGAAGGGGAGGTGGGGTCAGGACAGAGATAACTGGTAGAAGGGGAGGAGGGATAAGGACAGAGATAACTGGTAGAAGGGGAGGAGGGATCAGGACAGAGATAACTGGTAGAAGGGGAGGTGGGATCAGGACAGAGATAACTGGTAGAAGGGGAGGTGGGATCAGGACAGAGATAACTGGTAGAAGGGGAGGTGGGATCAGGACAGAGATAACTGGTAGAAGGGGAGGTGGGATCAGGACAGAGATAACTGGTAGAAGGGGAGGTGGGATCAGGACAGAGATAACTGGTAGAAGGGGAGGAGAGATCAGGACATTGATAACTGGTAGAAGGGGGGGGTGGGATCAGGACAGAGATAACTGGTAGAAGGGGAGGAGGGATCAGGACAGAGATAACTGGTAGAAGGGGAGGAGGGATCAGGACAGAACTAACTGGTAGAAGGGGAGGTGGGATCAGGACAGAGATAACTGGTAGAAGGGGAGGAGGGATCAGGACAGAGATAACTGGTAGAAGGGGAGGAGGGATCAGGAAAGAGATAACTGGTAGAAGGGGAGGTGGGATCAGGACAGAGATAACTGGTAGAAGGGGAGGAGGGATCAGGACAGAGATAACTGGTAGAAGGGGAGGTGGGATCAGGACAGAGATAACTGGTAGAAGGGGAGGTGGGATCAGGACAGAGATAACTGGTAGAAGGGGAGGTGGGATCAGGACAGAGATAACTGGTAGAAGGGGAGGAGGGATCAGGACAGAGATAACTGGTAGAAGGGGAGGAGGGATCAGGACAGAGATAACTGGTAGAAAGGGAGGTGGGATCAGGACAGAGATAACTGGTAGAAGGGGAGGAGGGATCAGGACAGAGATAACTGGTAGAAGTGGAGGTGGGATCAGGACAGAGATAACTGGTAGAAGGGGAGGTGGGATCAGGACAGAGATAACTGGTAGAAGGGGAGGTGGGATCAGGACAGAGATAACTGGTAGAAGGGGAGGTGGGATCAGGACAGAGATAACTGGTAGAAGGGGAGGAGGGATCAGGACAGAGATAACTGGTAGAAGTGGAGGAGGGATCAGGACAGAGATAACTGGTAGAAGGGGAGGAGGGATCAGGAAAGAGATAACTGGTAGAAGGGGAGGTGGGGTCAGGACAGAGATAACTGGTAGAAGGGGAGGTGGGATCAGGACAGAGATAACTGGTAGAAGGGGAGGAGGGATCAGGACAGAGATAACTGGTAGAAGGGGGAGGTGGGATCAGGACAGAGATAACTGGTAGAAGGGGAGGTGGGATCAGGACAGAGATAACTGGTAGAAGGGGAGGAGGGATCAGGACAGAGATAACTGGTAGAAGGGGAGGTGGGATCAGGACAGAGATAACTGGTAGAAGTGGAGGAGGGATCAGGACAGAGATAACTGGTAGAAGGGGAGGAGGGATCAGGAAAGAGATAACTGGTAGAAGGGGAGGAGGGATCAGGACAGAGATAACTGGTAGAAGGGGAGGTGGGATCAGGACAGAGATAACTGGTAGAAGGGGAGGTGGGATCAGGACAGAGATAACTGGTAGAAGGGGAGGTGGGATCAGGACAGAGATAACTGGTAGAAGGGGAGGAGGGATCAGGACAGAGATAACTGGTAGAAGGGGAGGTGGGATCAGGACAGAGATAACTGGTAGAAGGGGAGGTGGGATCAGGACAGAGATAACTGGTAGAAGGGGAGGTGGGATCAGGACAGAGATAACTGGTAGAAGGGGAGGAGGGATCAGGACAGAGATAACTGGTAGAAGGGGAGGAGGGATCAGGACAGAGATAACTGGTAGAAAGGGAGGTGGGATCAGGACAGAGATAACTGGTAGAAGGGGAGGAGGGATCAGGACAGAGATAACTGGTAGAAGGGGAGGAGGGATCAGGACAGAGATAACTGGTAGAAGGGGAGGTGGGATCAGGACAGAGATAACTGGTAGAAGGGGAGGAGGGATCAGGACAGAGATAACTAGTAGAAGGGGAGGTGGGATCAGGACAGAGATAACTAGTAGAAGGGGAGGTGGGATCAGGACAGAGATAACTGGTAGAAGGGGAGGAGGGATCAGGACAGAGATAACTGGTAGAAGGGGAGGTGGGATCAGGACAGAGATAACTGGTAGAAGGGGAGGTGGGATCAGGACAGAGATAACTGGTAGAAGGGGAGGTGGGATCAGGACAGAGATAACTGGTAGAAGGGGAGGTGGGATCAGGACAGAGATAACTGGTAGAAGGGGAGGTGGGATCAGGACAGAGATAACTGGTAGAAGGGGAGGTGGGATCAGGACAGAGATAACTGGTAGAAGGGGAGGTGGGATCAGGACAGAGATAACTGGTAGAAGGGGAGGTGGGATCAGGACAGAGATAACTGGTAGAAGGGGAGGAGGGATCAGGACAGAGATAACTGGTAGAAGGGGAGGAGGGATCAGGACAGAGATAACTGGTAGAAGGGGAGGAGGGATCAGGACAGAGATAACTGGTAGAAGGGGAGGAGGGATCAGGACAGAGATAACTGGTAGAAGGGGAGGTGGGATCAGGACAGAGATAACTGGTAGAAGGGGAGGAGGGATCAGGACAGAGATAACTAGTAGAAGGGGAGGTGGGATCAGGACAGAGATAACTAGTAGAAGGGGAGGTGGGATCAGGACAGAGATAACTGGTAGAAGGGGAGGAGGGATCAGGACAGAGATAACTGGTAGAAGGGGAGGTGGGATCAGGACAGAGATAACTGGTAGAAGGGGAGGAGGGATCAGGACAGAGATAACTGGTAGAAGGGGAGGAGGGATCAGGACAGAGATAACTGGTAGAAGGGGAGGAGGGATCAGGACAGAGATAACTGGTAGAAGGGGAGGAGGGATCAGGACAGAGATAACTGGTAGAAGGGGAGGAGGGATCAGGACAGAGATAACTGGTAGAAGGGGAGGAGGGATCAGGACAGAGATAACTGGTAGAAGGGGAGGAGGGATCAGGACAGAGATAACTGGTAGAAGGGGAGGAGGGATCAGGACAGAGATAACTGGTAGAGGGGAGGTGGGATCAGGAGAGATATAACTGGTAGAAGGGGAGGTGGGATCAGGACAGAGATAACTGGTAGAAGGGGAGGTGGGATCAGGACAGAGATAACTGGTAGAAGGGGAGGAGGGATCAGGACAGAGATAACTGGTAGAAGGGGAGGTGGGATCAGGACAGAGATAACTGGTAGAAGGGGAGGAGGGATCAGGACAGAGATAACTGGTAGAAGGGGAGGTGGGATCAGGACAGAGATAACTGGTAGAAGGGGAGGAGGGATCAGCACAGAGATAACTGGTAGAAGGGGAGGTGGGATCAGGACAGAGATAACTGGTAGAAGGGGAGGTGGGATCAGGACAGAGATAACTGGTAGAAGGGGAGGTGGGATCAGGACAGAGATAACTGGTAGAAGGGGAGGAGGGATCAGGACAGAGATAACTGGTAGAAGGGGAGGAGGGATCAGGACAGAGATAACTGGTAGAAAGGGAGGTGGGATCAGGACAGAGATAACTGGTAGAAGGGGAGGAGGGATCAGGACAGAGATAACTGGTAGAAGGGGAGGTGGGGTCAGGACAGAGATAACTGGTAGAAGGGGAGGAGGGATCAGGACAGAGATAACTGGTAGAAGGGGAGGAGGGATCAGGACAGAGATAACTGGTAGAAGGGGAGGAGGGATCAGGACAGAGATAATTGGTAGAAGGGGAGGAGGGATCAGGACAGAGATAACTGGTAGAAGGGGAGGAGGGATCAGGACAGAGATAACTGGTAGAAGGGGAGGTGGGGTCAGGACAGAGATAACTGGTAGAAGGGGAGGTAGGATCAGGACAGAGATAACTGGTAGAAGGGGAGGAGGGATCAGGACAGAGATAACTGGTAGAAGGGGAGGAGGGATCAGGACAGAGATAACTGGTAGAAAGGGAGGTGGGATCAGGACAGAGATAACTGGTAGAAGGGGAGGAGGGATCAGGACAGAGATAACTGGTAGAAGGGGAGGAGGGATCAGGACAGAGATAACTGGTAGAAGGGGAGGTGGGATCAGGACAGAGATAACTAGTAGAAGGGGAGGTGGGATCAGGACAGAGATAACTGGTAGAAGGGGAGGAGGGATCAGGACAGAACTAACTGGTAGAAGGGGAGGAGGGATCAGGACAGAGATAACTGGTAGAAGGGGAGGTGGGATCAGGACAGAGATAACTAGTAGAAGGGGAGGTGGGATCAGGACAGAGATAACTAGTAGAAGGGGAGGTGGGATCAGGACAGAGATAACTGGTAGAAGGGGAGGTGTGATCAGGACAGAGATAACTGGTAGAAGGGGAGGTGGGATCAGGACAGAGAACTGGTAGAAGGGGAGGTGGGATCAGGACAGTGATAACTGGTAGAAGGGGAGGTGGGATCAGGACAGAGATAACTGGTAGAAGGGGAGGTGGGATCAGGTCAGAGATAACTGGTAGAAGGGGTGGTGGGATCAGGACAGAGATAACTGGTAGAAGGGGAGGTGGGATCAGGACAGAGATAACTGGTAGAAGGGGAGGTGGGATCAGGACAGAGATAACTGGTAGAAGGGGAGGAGGGATCAGGACAGAGATAACTGGTAGAAGGGGAGGTGGGATCAGGACAGAGATAACTGGTAGAAGGGGAGGAGGGATCAGGACAGAGATAACTGGTAGAAGGGGAGGAGTGATCAGGACAAAGATAAATGGTAGAAGGGGAGGAGGGATCAGGACAGAGATAACTGGTAGAAGGGGAGGTGGGATCAGGACAGAGATAACTGGTAGAAGGGGAGGTGGGATCAGGACAGAGATAACTGGTAGAAGGGGAGGTGGGATCAGGACAGAGATAACTGGTAGAAGGGGAGGAGGGATCAGGACAGAGATAACTGGTAGAAGGGGAGGAGGGATCAGGACAGAGATAACTGGTAGAAGGGGAGGTGGGATCAGGACAGAGATAACTGGTAGAAGGGGAGGAGGGATCAGGACAGAGATAACTGGTAGAAGGGGGGGTGGGATCAGGACAGAGATAACTGGTAGAAGGGGAGGTGGGATCAGGACAGAGATAACTGGTAGAAGGGGAGGAGGGATCAGGACAGAGATAACTGGTAGAAGGGGAGGAGGGATCAGGACAGAGATAACTGGTAGAAGGGGAGGAGGGATCAGGACAGAGATAACTGGTAGAAGGGGAGGAGGGATCAGGACAGAGATAACTGGTAGAAGGGGAGAAGGGATCAGGACAGAGATAACTGGTAGAAGGGGAGGTGGGATCAGGACAGAGATAACTGGTAGAAGGGGAGGTGGGATCAGGACAGAGATAACTGGTAGAAGGGGAGGAGGGATCAGGACAGAACTAACTGGTAGAAGGGGAGGTGGGATCAGGACAGAGATAACTGGTAGAAGGGGGGGGTGGGATCAGGACAGAGATAACTGGTAGAAGGGGAGGTGGGATCAGGACAGAGATAACTGGTAGAAGGGGAGGTGGGATCAGGACAGAGATAACTGGTAGAAGGGGAGGAGGGATCAGGACAGAGATAACTGGTAGAAGGGGAGGTGGGATCAGGACAGAACTAACTGGTAGAAGGGGAGGTGGGATCAGGACAGAACTAACTGGTAGAAGGGGAGGAGGGATCAGGACAGAGATAATTGGTAGAAGGGGAGGAGGGATCAGGACAGAGATAACTGGTAGAAGGGGAGGAGGGATCAGGACAGAGATAACTGGTAGAAGGGGAGGTGGGGTCAGGACAGAGATAACTGGTAGAAGGGGAGGTAGGATCAGGACAGAGATAACTGGTAGAAGGGGAGGAGGGATCAGGACAGAGATAACTGGTAGAAGGGGAGGAGGGATCAGGACAGAGATAACTGGTAGAAAGGGAGGTGGGATCAGGACAGAGATAACTGGTAGAAGGGGAGGAGGGATCAGGACAGAGATAACTGGTAGAAGGGGAGGAGGGATCAGGACAGAGATAACTGGTAGAAGGGGAGGTGGGATCAGGACAGAGATAACTAGTAGAAGGGGAGGTGGGATCAGGACAGAGATAACTGGTAGAAGGGGAGGAGGGATCAGGACAGAACTAACTGGTAGAAGGGGAGGAGGGATCAGGACAGAGATAACTGGTAGAAGGGGAGGTGGGATCAGGACAGAGATAACTAGTAGAAGGGGAGGTGGGATCAGGACAGAGATAACTAGTAGAAGGGGAGGTGGGATCAGGACAGAGATAACTGGTAGAAGGGGAGGTGTGATCAGGACAGAGATAACTGGTAGAAGGGGAGGTGGGATCAGGACAGAGAACTGGTAGAAGGGGAGGTGGGATCAGGACAGTGATAACTGGTAGAAGGGGAGGTGGGATCAGGACAGAGATAACTGGTAGAAGGGGAGGTGGGATCAGGTCAGAGATAACTGGTAGAAGGGGTGGTGGGATCAGGACAGAGATAACTGGTAGAAGGGGAGGTGGGATCAGGACAGAGATAACTGGTAGAAGGGGAGGTGGGATCAGGACAGAGATAACTGGTAGAAGGGGAGGAGGGATCAGGACAGAGATAACTGGTAGAAGGGGAGGTGGGATCAGGACAGAGATAACTGGTAGAAGGGGAGGAGGGATCAGGACAGAGATAACTGGTAGAAGGGGAGGAGTGATCAGGACAAAGATAAATGGTAGAAGGGGAGGAGGGATCAGGACAGAGATAACTGGTAGAAGGGGAGGTGGGATCAGGACAGAGATAACTGGTAGAAGGGGAGGTGGGATCAGGACAGAGATAACTGGTAGAAGGGGAGGTGGGATCAGGACAGAGATAACTGGTAGAAGGGGAGGAGGGATCAGGACAGAGATAACTGGTAGAAGGGGAGGAGGGATCAGGACAGAGATAACTGGTAGAAGGGGAGGTGGGATCAGGACAGAGATAACTGGTAGAAGGGGAGGAGGGATCAGGACAGAGATAACTGGTAGAAGGGGGGGTGGGATCAGGACAGAGATAACTGGTAGAAGGGGAGGTGGGATCAGGACAGAGATAACTGGTAGAAGGGGAGGAGGGATCAGGACAGAGATAACTGGTAGAAGGGGAGGAGGGATCAGGACAGAGATAACTGGTAGAAGGGGAGGAGGGATCAGGACAGAGATAACTGGTAGAAGGGGAGGAGGGATCAGGACAGAGATAACTGGTAGAAGGGGAGAAGGGATCAGGACAGAGATAACTGGTAGAAGGGGAGGTGGGATCAGGACAGAGATAACTGGTAGAAGGGGAGGTGGGATCAGGACAGAGATAACTGGTAGAAGGGGAGGAGGGATCAGGACAGAACTAACTGGTAGAAGGGGAGGTGGGATCAGGACAGAGATAACTGGTAGAAGGGGGGGGTGGGATCAGGACAGAGATAACTGGTAGAAGGGGAGGTGGGATCAGGACAGAGATAACTGGTAGAAGGGGAGGTGGGATCAGGACAGAGATAACTGGTAGAAGGGGAGGAGGGATCAGGACAGAGATAACTGGTAGAAGGGGAGGTGGGATCAGGACAGAACTAACTGGTAGAAGGGGAGGTGGGATCAGGACAGAACTAACTGGTAGAAGGGGAGGTGGGATCAGGACAGAACTAACTGGTAGAAGGGGAGGTGGGATCAGGACAGAACTAACTGGTAGAAGGGGAGGTGGGATCAGGACAGAGATAACTGGTAGAAGGGGAGGTGGGATCAGGACAGAGATAACTGGTAGAAGGGGAGGTGGGATCAGGACAGAGATAACTGGTAGAAGGGGAGGTGGGATCAGGACAGAGATAACTGGTAGAAGGGGAGGTGGGATCAGGACAGAACTAACTGGTAGAAGGGGAGGTGGGATCAGGAGAGAACTAACTGGTAGAAGGGGAGGAGGGATCAGGACAGAGATAACTGGTAGAAGGGGAGGTGGGATCAGGAGAGAACTAACTGGTAGAAGGGGAGGTGGGATCAGGACAGAACTAACTGGAAGAAGGGGAGGAGGGATCAGGACAGAGATAACTGGTAGAAGGGGAGGAGGGATCAGGACAGAGATAACTGGTAGAAGAGGAGGTGGGATCAGGACAGAGATAACTGGTAGAAGGGGAGGTGGGATCAGGACAGAGATAACTGGTAGAAGGGGAGGAGGGATCAGGACAGAACTAACTGGTAGAAGGGGAGGTGGGATCAGGACAGAGATAACTGGTAGAAGGGGGGGGTGGGATCAGGACAGAGATAACTGGTAGAAGGGGAGGTGGGATCAGGACAGAGATAACTGGTAGAAGGGGAGGTGGGATCAGGACAGAGATAACTGGTAGAAGGGGAGGAGGGATCAGGACAGAGATAACTGGTAGAAGGGGAGGTGGGATCAGGACAGAACTAACTGGTAGAAGGGGAGGTGGGATCAGGACAGAACTAACTGGTAGAAGGGGAGGTGGTATCAGGACAGAACTAACTGGTAGAAGGGGAGGTGGGATCAGGACAGAACTAACTGGTAGAAGGGGAGGTGGGATCAGGACAGAGATAACTGGTAGAAGGGGAGGTGGGATCAGGACAGAGATAACTGGTAGAAGGGGAGGTGGGATCAGGACAGAACTAACTGGTAGAAGGGGAGGTGGGATCAGGAGAGAACTAACTGGTAGAAGGGGAGGAGGGATCAGGACAGAGATAACTGGTAGAAGGGGAGGTGGGATCAGGACAGAGATAACTGGTAGAAGGGGAGGTGGGATCAGGAGAGAACTAACTGGTAGAAGGGGAGGTGGGATCAGGACAGAGATAACTGGTAGAAGGGGAGGAGGGATCAGGACAGAGATAACTGGTAGAAGGGGAGGAGGGATCAGGACAGAGATAACTGGTAGAAGGGGAGGTGGGATCAGGACAGAGATAACTGGTAGAAGGGGAGGTGGGATCAGGACAGAGAACTGGTAGAAGGGGAGGTGGGATCAGGACAGAGATAACTGGTAGAAGGGGAGGAGGGATCAGGACAGAGATAACTGGTAGAAGGGGAGGAGGGATCAGGACAGAGACAACTGGTAGAAGGGGAGGTGGGATCAGGACAGATATAACTGGTAGAAGGGGAGGTGGGATCAGGACAGAGATAACTGGTAGAAGAGGAGGTGGGATCAGGACAGAGATAACTGGTAGAAGGGGAGGAGGGATCAGGACAGAGACAACTGGTAGAAGGGGAGGTGGGATCAGGACAGATATAACTGGTAGAAGGGGAGGTGGGATCAGGACAGAGATAACTGGTAGAAGGGGAGGAGGGATCAGGACAGAGATAACTGGTAGAAGGGGAGGTGGGATCAGGACAGAGATAACTGGTAGAAGGGGAGGTGGGATCAGGACAGAGATAACTGGTAGAAGGGGAGGAGGGATCAGGACAGAGATAACTGGTAGAAGGGGAGGTGGGATCAGGACAGAGATAACTGGTAGAAGGGGAGGAGGGATCAGGACAGAGATAACTGGTAGAAGGGGAGGAGGGATCAGGACAGAGATAACTAGTAGAAGGGGAGGAGGGATCAGGACAGAGATAACTGGTAGAAGGGGAGGTGGGATCAGGACAGAGATAACTGGTAGAAGGGGAGGAGGGATCAGGACAGAGATAACTGGTAGAAGGGGAGGTAGGATCAGGACAGAGATAACTGGTAGAAGGGGAGGTGGGGTCAGGACAGAGATAACTGGTAGAAGGGGAGGTGGGATCAGGACAGAGATAACTGGTAGAAGGGGAGGTGGGATCAGGACAGAGATAACTGGTAGAAGGGGAGGTGGGATCAGGACAGAGATAACTGGTAGAAGGGGAGGTGGGATCAGGACAGAGATAACTGGTAGAAGGGGAGGAGGGATCAGGACAGAGATAACTGGTAGAAGGGGAGGTGGGATCAGGACAGAGATAACTGGTAGAAGGGGAGGAGGCATCAGGACAGAGATAACTGGTAGAAGGGGAGGTGGGATCAGGACAGAGATAACTGGTAGAAGGGGAGGAGGGATCAGGACAGAGATAACTGGTAGAAGGGGAGGTGGGGTCAGGACAGAGATAACTGGTAGAAGGGGAGGTGGGATCAGGACAGAGATAACTGGTAGAAGGGGAGGAGGGGTCAGGACAGAGATAACTGGTAGAAGGGGAGGAGGGATCAGGACAGAGATAACTGGTAGAAGGGGAGGAGGGATCAGGACAGAGATAACTGGTAGAAGGGGAGGTGGGATCAGGACAGAGATAACTGGTAGAAGGGGAGGAGGGATCAGGACAGAGATAACTGGTAGAAGGGGAGGAGGGATCAGGACAGAGATAACTAGTAGAAGGGGAGGAGGGATCAGGACAGAGATAACTGGTAAAAGGGGAGGTGGGATCAGGACAGATAACTGGTAGAAGGGGAGGAGGGATCAGGACAGAGATAACTGGTAGAAGGGGAGGAGGGATCAGGACAGAGATAACTGGTAGAAGGGGAGGTGGGATCAGGACAGATATAACTGGTAGAAGGGGAGGTAGGATCAGGACAGAGATAACTGGTAGAAGGGGAGGAGGGATCAGGACAGAGATAACTAGTAGAAGGGGAGGAGGGATCAGGACAGAGATAACTGGTAGAAGGGGAGGTGAGATCAGGACAGATAACTGGTAGAAGGGGAGGAGGGATCAGGACAGAGATAACTGGTAGAAGGGGAGGTGGGATCAGGACAGAGATAACTAGTAGAAGGGGAGGAGGGATCAGGACAGAGATAACTAGTAGAAGGGGAGGAGGGATCAGGACAGAGATAACTGGTAGAAGGGGAGGTGGGATCAGGACAGATAACTGGTAGAAGGGGAGGAGGGATCAGGACAGAGATAACTGGTAGAAGGGGAGGTGGGATCAGGACAGAGATAACTGGTAGAAGGGGAGGTGGGATCAGGACAGAGATAACTGGTAGAAGGGGAGGTGGGATCAGGACAGAGATAACTGGTAGAAGGGGAGGTGGGATCAGGACAGAGATAACTGGTAGAAGGGGAGGTGGGATCAGGACAGAGATAACTGGTAGAAGGGGAGGAGGGATCAGGACAGAGATAACTGGTAGAAGGGGAGGTGGGACCAGGACAGAGATAACTGGTAGAAGGGGAGGAGGGATCAGGACAGAGATAACTGGTAGAAGGGGAGGAGGGATCAGGACAGAGATAACTGGTAGAAGGGGAGGTGGGATCAGGACAGAGATAACTGGTAGAAGGGGAGGAGGGATCAGGACAGAGATAACTGGTAGAAGGGGAGGTAGGATCAGGACAGAGATAACTGGTAGAAGGGGAGGAGGGATCAGGACAGAGATAACTAGTAGAAGGGGAGGAGGGATCAGGACAGAGATAACTGGTAGAAGGGGAGGAGGGATCAGGACAGAGATAACTAGTAGAAGGGGAGGAGGGATCAGGACAGAGATAACTGGTAGAAGGGGAGGTGGGATCAGGACAGAGATAAATGGTAGAAGGGGAGGTGGGATCAGGACAGAGATAACTGGTAGAAGGGGAGGTGGGATCAGGACAGAGATAACTGGTAGAAGGGGAGGAGGGATCAGGACAGAGATAACTGGTAGAAGGGGAGGAGGGATCAGGACAGAGATAACTGGTAGAAGGGGAGGAGGGATCAGGACAGAGATAACTGGTAGAAGGGGAGGAGGGATCAGTACAGAGATAACTGGTAGAAGGGGAGGTGGGATCAGGACAGAGATAACTGGTAGAAGGGGAGGTGGGATCAGGACAGAGATAACTGGTAGAAGGGGGGGAGGGATCAGGACAGAGATAACTGGTAGAAGGGGAGGTGGGATCAGGACAGAGATAACTGGTAGAAGGGGAGGTGGGATCAGGACAGAGATAACTGGTAGAAGGGGAGGTGGGATCAGGACAGAGATAACTGGTAGAAGGGGAGGTGGGATCAGGACAGAGATAACTGGTAGAAGGGGAGGAGGGATCAGGACAGAGATAACTGGTAGAAGGGGAGGTGGGATCAGGACAGAGATAACTGGTAGAAGGGGAGGAGGAATCAGGACAGAGATAACTGGTAGAAGGGGAGGAGGGATCAGGACAGAGATAACTGGTAGAAGGGGAGGAGGGATCAGGACAGAGATAACTGGTAGAAGGGGAGGAGGGATCAGGACAGAGATAACTGGTAGAAGGGGAGGAGGGATCAGGACAGAGATAACTGGTAGAAGGGGAGGTGGGATCAGGACAGAGATAACTGGTAGAAGGGGAGGTGGGATCAGGACAGAGATAACTGGTAGAAGGGGAGGAGGGATCAGGACAGAGATAACTGGTAGAAGGGGAGGAGGGATCAGGACAGAGATAACTGGTAGAAGGGGAGGTGGGATCAGGACAGAGATAACTGGTAGAAGGGGAGGTGGGATCAGGACAGAGATAACTGGTAGAAGGGGAGGAGGGATCAGGACAGAGATAACTGGTAGAAGGGGAGGTGGGATCAGGACAGAGATAACTGGTAGAAGGGGAGGTGGGATCAGGACACAGATAACTGGTAGAAGGGGAGGAGGGATCAGGACAGAGATAACTGGTAGAAGGGGAGGAGGGATCAGGACAGATATAACTGGTAGAAGGGGAGGTGGGATCAGGACAGAGATAACTGGTAGAAGGGGAGGAGGGATCAGGACAGAGATAACTGGTAGAAGGGGAGGTGGGATCAGGACAGAGATAACTGGTAGAAGGGGAGGAGGGATCAGGACAGAGATAACTGGTAGAAGGGGAGGAGGGATCAGGACAGATATAACTGGTAGAAGGGGAGGTGGGATCAGGACAGAGATAACTGGTAGAAGGGGAGGAGGGATCAGGACAGATATAACTGGTAGAAGGGGAGGAGGGATCAGGACAGAGATAACTGGTAGAAGGGGAGGTGGGATCAGGACAGAGATAACTGGTAGAAGGGGAGGTGGGATCAGGACAGAGATAACTGGTAGAAGGGGAGGTGGGATCAGGACAGAGATAACTGGTAGAAGGGGAGGTGGGATCAGGACAGAGATAACTGGTAGAAGGGGAGGAGGGATCAGGACAGAGATAACTGGTAGAAGGGGAGGAGGGATCAGGACAGAGATAACTGGTAGAAGGGGAGGTGGGATCAGGACAGAGATAACTGGTAGAAGGGGAGGTGGGGTCAGGACAGAGATAACTGGTAGAAGGGGAGGTGGGGTCAGGACAGAGATAACTAGTAGAAGGGGAGGTGGGATCAGGACAGAGATAACTGGTAGAAGGGGAGGTGGGATCAGGACAGAGATAACTGGTAGAAGGGGAGGAGGGATCAGGACAGAGATAACTGGTAGAAGGGGAGGAGGGATCAGGACAGAGATAACTGGTAGAAGGGGAGGAGGGATCAGGACAGAGATAACTGGTAGAAGGGGAGGTGGGATCAGGACAGAGATAACTGGTAGAAGGGGAGGTGGGATCAGGACAGATATAACTGGTAGAAGGGGAGGAGGGATCAGGACAGAGATAACTGGTAGAAGGGGAGGTGGGATCAGGACAGATATAACTGGTAGAAGGGGAGGAGGGATCAGGACAGAGATAACTGGTAGAAGGGGAGGTGGGATCAGGACAGAGATAACTGGTAGAAGGGGAGGTGGGATCAGGACAGAGATAACTGGTAGAAGGGGAGGAGGGATCAGGACAGAGATAACTGGTAGAAGGGGAGGAGGGATCAGGACAGAGATAACTGGTAGAAGGGGAGGTGGGATCAGGACAGAGATAACTGGTAGAAGGGGAGGAGGGATCAGGACAGAGATAACTGGTAGAAGGGGAGGAGGGATCAGGACAGAGATAACTGGTAGAAGGGGAGGAGGGATCAGGACAGAGATAACTGGTAGAAGGGGAGGTGGGATCAGGACAGAGATAACTGGTAGAAGGGGAGGTGGGATCAGGACAGAGATAACTGGAAGAAGGGGAGGTGGGGTCAGGACAGAGATAACTGGTAGAAGGGGAGGAGGGATCAGGACAGAGATAACTGGTAGAAGGGGAAGAGGGATCAGGACAGATATAACTGGTAGAAGGGGAGGTGGGATCAGGACAGAGATAACTGGTAGAAGGGGAGGTGGGATCAGGACAGAGATAACTGGTAGAAGGAGAGGTGGGATCAGGACAGAGATAACTGGTAGAAGGGGAGGAGGGATCAGGACAGAGATAACTGGTAGAAGGGGAGGAGGGATCAGGACAGAGATAACTGGTAGAAGGGGAGGTGGGATCAGGACAGAGATAACTAGTAGAAGGGGAGGAGGGATCAGGACAGAGATAACTAGTAGAAGGGGAGGAGGGATCAGGACCGAGATAACTGGTAGAAGGGGAGGTGGGATCAGGACAGAGATAACTGGTAGAAGGGGAGGTGGGATCAGGACAGAGATAACTGGTAGAAGGGGAGGAGGGATCAGGACAGAGATAACTGGTAGAAGGGGAGGTGGGGTCAGGACAGAGATAACTGGTAGAAGGGGAGGTAGGATCAGGACAGAGATAACTGGTAGAAGGGGAGGAGGGATCAGGACAGAGATAACTGGTAGAAGGGGAGGTGGGGTCAGGACAGAGATAACTGGTAGAAGGAGAGGTGGGATCAGGACAGAGATAACTGGTAGAAGGGGAGGAGGGATCAGGACAGAGATAACTGGTAGAAGGGGAGGAGGGATCAGGACAGAGATAACTGGTAGAAGGGGAGGAGGGATCAGGACAGAGATAACTGGTAGAAGGGGAGGTGGGATCAGGACAGAGATAACTGGTAGAAGGGGAGGTGAGATCAGGACAGAGATAACTGGTAGAAGGGGAGGAGGGATCAGGACAGAGATAACTGGTAGAAGGGGAGGTGGGATCAGGACAGAGATAACTGGTAGAAGGGGAGGAGGGATCAGGACAGAGATAACTAGTAGAAGGGGAGGAGGGATCAGGACAGAGATAACTGGTAGAAGGGGAGGTGGGATCAGGACAGAGATAACTGGTAGAAGGGGAGGTGGGATCAGGACAGAGATAACTGGTAGAAGGGGAGGTGGGATCAGGACAGAGATAACTGGTAGAAGGGGAGGAGGGATCAGGACAGAGATAACTGGTAGAAGGGGAGGAGGGATCAGGACAGAGATAACTGGTAGAAGGGGAGGTGGGATCAGGACAGAGATAACTGGTAGAAGGGGAGGTGAGATCAGGACAGAGATAACTGGTAGAAGGGGAGGAGGGATCAGGACAGAGATAACTGGTAGAAGGGGAGGTGGGATCAGGACAGAGATAACTGGTAGAAGGGGAGGAGGGATCAGGACAGAGATAACTAGTAGAAGGGGAGGAGGGATCAGGACAGAGATAACTGGTAGAAGGGGAGGTGGGATCAGGACAGAGATAACTGGTAGAAGGGGAGGTGGGATCAGGACAGAGATAACTGGTAGAAGGGGAGGTGGGATCAGGACAGAGATAACTGGTAGAAGGGGAGGAGGGATCAGGACAGAGATAACTGGTAGAAGGGGAGGTGGGATCAGGACAGAGATAACTGGTAGAAGGGGAGGAGGGATCAGGACAGAGATAACTGGTAGAAGGGGAGGAGGGATCAGGACAGAGATAACTGGTAGAAGGGGAGGTGGGATCAGGACAGAGATAACTGGTAGAAGGGGAGGTGGGATCAGGACAGAGATAACTGGTAGAAGGGGAGGTGGGATCAGGACAGAGATAACTGGTAGAAGGGGAGGTGGGATCAGGACAGAGATAACTGGTAGAAGGGGAGGAGGGATCAGGACAGAGATAACTGGTAGAAGGGGAGGTGGGATCAGGACAGAGATAACTGGTAGAAGGGGAGGAGGGATCAGGACAGAGATAACTGGTAGAAGGGGAGGTGGGATCAGGACAGAGATAACTGGTAGAAGGGGAGGAGGGATCAGGACAGAGATAACTGGTAGAAGGGGAGGAGGGATCAGGACAGAGATAACTGGTAGAAGGGGAGGTGGGATCAGGACAGAGATAACTGGTAGAAGGGGAAGAGGGATCAGGACAGAGATAACTGGTAGAAGGGGAGGAGGGATCAGGACAGAGATAACTGGTAGAAGGGGAGGAGGGATCAGGACAGAGATAACTGGTAGAAGGGGAGGAGGGATCAGGACAGAGATAACTGGTAGAAGGGGAGGTGGGATCAGGACAGAGATAACTGGTAGAAGGGGAGGAGGGATCAGGACAGAGATAACTGGTAGAAGGGGAGGAGGGATCAGGACAGAGATAACTGGTAGAAGGGGAGGTGGGGATCAGGACAGAGATAACTGGTAGAAGGGGAGGAGGGATCAGGACAGAGATAACTGGTAGAAGGGGAGGTAGGATCAGGACAGAGATAACTGGTAGAAGGGGAGGTGGGATCAGGACAGAGATAACTGGTAGAAGGGGAGGAGGGATCAGGACAGAGATAACTGGTAGAAGGGGAGGTGGGATCAGGACAGATATAACTGGTAGAAGGGGAGGAGGGATCAGGACAGAGATAACTGGTAGAAGGGGAGGTGGGATAGGGACAGAGATAACTGGTAGAAGGGGAGGTAGAACCAGGAGATATACAAGCAAAGTAGACCGCTCCAGCAGGCAACAATATGATACATGGGTAATTAATGTATCGAAAACAACAGACATAATACAGTTAACTGGTTACTTCACTCACCCCGTTGTGCCAATGCTCACCTCCACGCTTGTCCTTCAAGCTGAAGCTAATCACCATCTTCAGTTGCGGTGCCGGAACAAAGGAACTCCACTCCTCCAACTGCAACTATCAAAAAAAGATGTCCGTCTTTGCCTATGAGTAAGGACCTTTGGGGTCCGAAACGAGAGAGGGGATCACCGTGGGGTGATTGATGTTGTCCATGAGTCCGGATGTTTTTATCTGTTCAATAAAGCTCTTGTATTTTTATACTTCTTATATACTAGCGAGTGCGGACGTCTTTTTTTGATAGAAACAGGAGACAGCTAGCTGGTAGAAGTAGGAGATAACTGGTAGAAGGGGAGGTAGAAGTAGGAGATAACTGGTAGAAGTTGAAGGTACAAGTAGGAGATAGCTAGCTGGTAGAAGGGGAGGTAGAAGTAGGAGATAACTGACTGGTAGAATGGGAGGTAGAAGTAGGAGATAACTGGCTGGTAGAAGGGGAGGTAGAAGTAGAAAATAACTGGTAGAAGGGGAGGTAGAAGTAGGAGATAACTGGTAGAAGGGGAGGTAGAAGTAGGAGATAACTGGTAGAAGGGGAGGTAGAAGTAGGAGATAGCTGGTAGAAGAGGAGGTAGAAGTAAGAGATAGCTGGTAGAAGGGGAGGTAGAAGTAGGAGATAGCTGGCTGGTAGAAGGGGAGGTAGAAGTAGGAGATAACTGGTAGAAGGGGAGGTAGAAGTAGGAGATAACTGGTAGAAGGGGAGGTAGAAGTAGGAGATAACTGGTAGAAGGGGAGGTAGAAGTAGGAGATAGCTGGCTGGTAGAAGTGGAGGTAGAAGTAGGAGATAGCTGGCTGGTAGAAGGGGAGGTAGAAGTAGGAGGTAACTGGCTGGTAGAAGGGGAGGTGAAAGGAAGAGCGGGAGATGACATTCTATGGGGAGGTGAGAACAGGAGATACACAATCCATCCCCTCCCCAGGGGTCCTGTGGAAAGCTCCCCTCAGTCCTTGGCGCCTCCTGTCAGTGAGTACAGCACCGCAGGGGTGGACAGTAATCCAGTGATTCCACCCGACGTCAGATTTACAGCTTTTATTGTGTGATTGTTCCTTACGTGTCATACAGGGTGACGGTCCGAGAGCCATTCGTGGTATTCACCAGGCAGCAGGCACAGGGCGTGTCCCCCTGACTCTGCCAGATAACGTTGGAGGCATCAATATCCCTCTTCCGAAAGTCTGACGTGATGAAACTATGACAAAAGCAGGGAAAGAGAAAAGGGAAGGTGGGAATGGTATGGGACATAATTTGGACAAAGAAGAAAGTGTGAGAGGAGAGGGGCAGAAAGAGAGGTGAGAGGAATGGAAAGGAATGGGGCAAGGAGGAGGGGAATGGAAAGGAATGGGGCAGAAAGAGAGGTTAGACACAGGAAAGGAATGGGGCAGAAAGAGAGGTTAGACACAGGAAAGGAATGGGGTAAGGAGGAGGAGAACGGGAAGGAATGGGGCAGAAACAGAGGTGAAAAAGAGGAAAGGAATGGGGCAAGGAGGAGAGGAATGGGGAAGGAGGAGAAAAATGGGAAGGAATGGGGCAGAAAGAGGTGGAACACAGTAAAGGAATGGGGCAAGGAGGAGAGGAATGGGGAAGGAGGAGAAAAATGGGAAGGAATGGGGCAGAAAGAGGTGGAACACAGTAAAGGAATGGGGCAAGGAGGAGAGGAATGGGGAAGGAGGAGAAAAATGGGAAGGAATGGGGCAGAAAGAGAGGTGAGACATAGGAAATGAATGTCAGGAATGGAAAAGAATGGGGCAAGGAGGAGAGGGTAAAAGTAGAGAGTGAGAGGATAGGAATGGGAAAGGAAAGTGGTAAGCGATAGGGGACAGCAATGGGGCAAGAAGGTATTGGTGGAAGGAGATCAAAAGGAAACAAAATGGGGCAAGGAAGAGAGGGTGAGATGAAAGGAATGGGGGTGAGGGACAAGGGTTAAGAAGGGGAGAAGGAGACGGTGTGAGTAGAGGAATGGGACAAGGAGGGGAGGGTGAGAGGGGAGGAATGGAGCAGGAGATGAAAGTGAGATGCATGAATGAGGCAGGAGGGGAGGGTGACAGGAAAGGGGCAGGAGGAAATGGTGAGAGGGGATGAATTAGGGAAGGAGTACAGTGCGTGAGAATTGGAATGGGGTAAGGAGGAGAAGGTAAGGGGAATTGAATGGGACAGGAGGAGGAAGGAATGGAATGGTGCAGGAGGGGAGATAAAAGGAATGGGGGATGAAGGGAATGAGTGGGGAAAGGAGGGAGAAGTGAGAGATGGGAAAGGTGTGGGGCAGGAAAGAAGCGTGAGAGGGTCAGAATGGGGCAGGAGGGGAGGGTGACAGGAGAGAAATGGGGCAGGAGGGGAGAGAGTAGAGGAATTATGGTCAGGGCCATGTCTGCTTTATAGTGAGTCTCTGGTCTCTGATTGGATAACTACAGAGCTGTGTGAGCCACAGAAGGGGCACCTAGTGAGGGGGATGTACCTGTAAGGACTTACCTGAGTCATACAGCAAAGTCTATGTACCCAGATACTTACCCTTCTACATGTAACAAATCACAGGTGTGACAAACAGACTGTAACCCATACAATAGCACGCGTGGCACACACACTGTAATCCATGCATGGCATGTACATGCAGTATCACACATGGTACACACACTGTAATCCATACATGGCATGTACATGCAGTACACACATGGTACACACACAGACTATAGCCCACACAGCCGCTGACCTGTTCATGTGTAAGATGGTCCGGCTCCCTGTGGTGATGTTGCTGATGACAACGGAGGTTGGGAAGGAACAGCCGGGACGGGAAATCACATGAGACACATCTATACCCAGACCTGTCAGGCTTTCCAGACTAAAACTGCCCAACGTGGGGAAGAAAGGGGCAAAGAGCAGGGCCAATTAATGTTCAATTACCAGAAAGAGTGAGAAAAGATGGATTATTATACAATAACAAGGGAACAGAATGCGGAGAAAAGGGAGAGGAGAATATAGAGAGGGAAAGAGATGAAATATTACAAGGGGAGGGGATCAGATATAACTAATGGTATCACACAACCACTAAAATAATGTCCTGTAAATACCTTTACCAAATCCACAGAACCATTCCAAATACTGCACGTCAAGAAGAACCGGGCAAAACCCCAGACATACAACAAAATCACAATACTGCATCCATCTAAACAAAAGTCCTCTCAACTTCAAACCTCAAAGCTCACTGATGGAGGAGACCACATTCAGTATTAACCCTATACTATCAGACATCTTGTCCTATCACTGATGGAGGAGACCACATTCAGTATTAACCCTGTACTATCAGACATCTTGTCCTATCACTGATGGAGGAGACCACATTCAGTATTAACCCTGTACTATCAGACATCTGGTCTTATCACTGATGGAGGAGACCACATTCAGTACAAACCCTGCACTATCAGACATCTGGTCCTGTCACTGATGGAGGAGACCACATTCAGTACAATCCCTGTACTATCAGACATCTGGCCCTATCACTGATGGAGGAGACCACATTCAGTATTAACCCTGAACTATCAGACATCTGGTCCTGTCACTGATGGAGGAGACCACATTCAGTATTAACCCTGTACTATCAGACATCTGGTCCTGTCACTGATGGAGGAGACCACATTCAGTATTAACCCTGTACTATCAGACATCTGGTCCTGTCACTGATGGAGGAGACCACATTCAGTATTAACCCTGCACTATCAGACATCTTGTCCTATCACTGATGGAGGAGACCACATTCAGTACAAACCCTGAACAATCAGACATCTGGCCCTATCACTGATGGAGGAGACCACATTCAGTACAAACCCTGAACTATCAGACATCTGGTCCTGTCACTGATGGAGCAGACCACATTCAGTATTAACCCTTTACTATCAGACATCTGGTCCTGTCACTGATGGAGGAGACCACATTCAGTACAAACCCTGAACTATCAGACATCTGGTCCTGTCACTGATGGAGCAGACCACATTCAGTATTAACCCTTTACTATCAGACATCTGGTCCTATCACTGATGGAGGAGATCACATTCAGTACAAACCCTGTACTATCAGACATCTGGTCCTATCACTGATGGAGGAGATCACACTCAGTACAAACCCTGTAGTATCAGACATCTGGTCCTATCACTGATGGAGGAGATCACATTCAGTACAAACCCTGTACTATCAGACATCTGGTCCTATCACTGATGGAGGAGATCACACTCAGTACAAACCCTGTACTATCAGACATCTGGTCCTATCACTGATGGAGGAGATCACATTCAGTACAAACCCTGTACTATCAGACATCTGGTCCTATCACTGATGGAGGAGATCACATTCAGTATTAACCCTGTACTATCAGACATCTGGTCCTATAACTGATGGAGGAGACCACATTCAGTACAAACCCTGTACTATCAGACATCTGGTCCTATCACTGATGGAGGAGACCACATTCAGTATTAACCCTGTACTATCAGACATCTGGTCCTATCACTGATGGAGGAGACCACATTCAGTACAAACCCTGTACTATCAGACATCTGGTCCTATCACTGACGGAGGAGATCACATTCAGTACAAACCCAGTACTATCAGACATCTGGTCCTATCACTGATGGAGGAGATCACATTCAGTATTAACCCTGTACTATCAGACATCTGGTCCTGTCACTGATGGAGGAGACCACATTCAGTACAAACCCTGCACTTTCAGACATCTGGTCCTGTCACTGATGGAGGAGACCACATTCAGTACAATACCTGAACTATCAGACATCTGGTCCTGTCACTGATGGAGGAGACCACATTCAGTATAAACCTGTACTATCAGACATCTGGTCCTGTCACTGATGGAGAAGATCACATTCAGTATAAACCCTGTACTACCAGACATCTGGTCCTATCACTGATGGAGGATACCACATTCAGTATTAACCCAGTTCTATCAGACATATGGTCCTGTCACTGATGGAGGAGACCACATTCAGTATAAACCCTGCACTATCAAACATCTGGTCCTGTCACTGATGGAGGAGACCACATTTAATATACACCCTGTACTATCAGACATCTGGTCCTATCACTGATGGAGGAGACCACATTTAATATAAACCCTGTACTATCAGACATCTGGTCCTGTCACTGATGGAGGAGACCACATTCAGTATAAACCCTGCACTATCAGACATCTGGTCCTGTCACTGATGGAGGAGACCATATTTAGTATAAACCCTGTACTATCAGACATCTGGTCCTATCACTGATGGAGGAGACCACATTCAGTACAATCTCTGTACTATCAGACATCTGGTCCTGTCACTGATGGAGGAGACCACATTCAGTATAAACCTGCACTATCAGAATCTGGTCCTGTCACTGATGGAGGAGACCACATTCAGTATAAACCCTGCACTATCAGACATCTGATCCTATCACTGATGGAGGAGATCACATTCAGTATTAACCCTGTACTATCAGACATCTGGTCCTATCACTGATGGAGGAGATCCACATTCAGTATTAACCCTGTACTATCAGACATCTGGTCCTATCACTGATGGAGGAGACCACATTCAGTACAAACCCTGTACTATCAGACATCTGGTCCTATCACTGATGGAGGAGACCACATTCAGTACAATCCCTGCACTATCAGACATCTGGTGCTGTCACCTGATGGAGGAGACCACATTCAGTACAAACCCTGTACTATCAGACATCTGGTCTGTCACTGATGGAGGAGACCACATTCAGTACAAACCCTGTACTTTCAGACATCTGGTCCTATCACTGATGGAGGAGACCACATTCAGTACAAACCCTGTAGTATCAGACATCTGGTCTTATCACTGATGGAGGAGACCACATTCAGTACAAACCCTGTAGTATCAGACATCTGGTCCTGTCACTGATGGAGGAGACCACATTCAGTACAATCCCTGCACTATCAGACATCTGGTCTTATCACTGATGGAGGAGACCACATTCAGTACAAACCCTGTACTATCAGACATCTGGTCCTATCACTGATGGAGGAGACCACATTCAGTACAAACCCTGTAGTATCAGACATCTGGTCTTATCACTGATGGAGGAGACCACATTCAGTACAAACCCTGCACTATCAGACATCTGGTCCTGTCACTGATGGAGGAGACCACATTCAGTACAAACCCTGCACTATCAGACATCTGGTCCTGTCACTGATGGAGGAGACCACATTCAGTATAAACCTTGCACTATCAGACATCTGGTCCTGTCACTGATGGAGGAGACCACATTCAGTACAAACCCTGCTGCACTATCAGACATCTGGTCCTGTCACTGATGGAGGAGACCACATTCAGTACAAACCCTGCACTATCAGACATCTGGTCCTGTCACTGATGGAGGAGATCACATTCAGAACAATCCCTGCACTATCAGACATCTGGTCCTAACACTGATGGAGGAGACCACATTCAGTACAATCCCTGCACTATCAGACATCTGGTCCTATCACTGATGGAGGAGACCACATTCAGTACAATCCCTGCACTATCAGACATCTGATCCTATCACTGGTGGAGGAGACCACATTCAGTACAATTCCTGTACTATCAGACATCTGGTCCTATCACTGATGGAGGAGACCACATTCAGTATAAACCCTGCGCTATCAGACATCTGGTCCTATCACTGATGGAGGAGACCACGTTCAGTATAAACCCTGCACTATCAGACATCTAGTCCTATCACTGATGGAGGAGATCACATTCAGTACAAACCTGTACTATCAGACATCTGGTCCTATCACTGATGGAGGAGATCACATTCAGTATTAACCCTGTACTATCAGACATCTGGTCCTATCACTGATGGAGGAGACCACGTTCAGTATAAACCCTGCACTATCAGACATCTAGTCCTATCACTGATGGAGGAGATCACATTCAGTACAAACCCTGTACTATCAGACATCTGGTCCTATCACTGATGGAGGAGATCACATTCAGTATAAACCCTGCACTATCAGACATCTGGTCCTGTCACTGATGGAGGAGACCACATTCAGTACAAACCCTGTACTATCAGACATCTGGTCCTGTCACTGAACAGACAAGAGCCTATGAAAAGTAGACAATGAAGTGTCAAAAAAGCTGACAATTCACCACTCTATACAGAGTCCACATATTGTACTCATATCTGGTGGCAAAAGAAAACCCAAAGCAGATGTAGGTTTGAAGTCATCACAGAGTGACGGCCCACAACATTGTGAGTCCTGGAGGATGAGACATACAGAGACTGTGCCAGTAGTATGATCACAGAGATGGGAAAACCACAGCAAGATACATAAAGAGAAGAGAGCAATAACGAGAGTGTGAAAGGGGAAAAGAGACAGCAAAAGATAGAATAGAGGAGGATCAGAGAGATGGTGTTTGAGAGGGGAAGAGACAATAAGAGAGACTGGATGTTCATAGACAGCAGGAAACAGTGAGAAGACAGAGAGGGAGCGGACCAGAGATACACAAAGAATAAAAAACAGGTGGGGAACAGAGACAAGGGAGCAGAGACAAGGGAACAGAGACAAGGGAGCAGAGACAAGGGAGCAGAGACAAGGGAGAAGAGACAAGGGAGCAGAGACAAGGGAGCAGAGACATGGGAGGCAGAAGCATAGGGAAAGATCGAGGGTTCAATGATTCTCAGTTCATTCTGCAAAATGGCCGGCAGATAAAAAGGGAAAGAAGCCACTGGAAAAGGGAATTACTGCCCTTACCTCAATACCGCTGTGTGTAATACCACTCCTCTACCTCCCCTTACCTCTGTACTACTGTGTGTAATACCACTCCTCTACCTCTCCTTACCTCTGTACTACTGTGTGTAATACCTCTCCTCTACCTCCCCTTACCTCTGTACTACTGTGTGTAATACCTCTCCTCTATCTCCCCTTACCTCTGTACTACTGTGTGTAATACCTCTCCTCTACCTCCCCTTACCTCTGTACTACTGTGTGTAATACCTCTCCTCTACCTCCCCTTACCTCTGTACTACTGTGTGTAATATCTCTCCTCTACCTCCCCTTACCTCTGTACTACTGTGTGTAATACCTCTCCTCTACCTCCCCTTACCTCTGTACTACTGTGTGTAATACCTCTCTCTACCTCCCCTTACCTCTGTACTACTGTGTGTAATACCTCTCCTCTATCTCCCCTTACCTCTGTACTACAGTGTGTAATACCTCTCCTCTACCTCCCCTTACCTCTGTACTACAGTGTGTAATACCTCTCCTCTATCTCCCCTTACCTCTGTACTACTGTGTGTAATACTTCTCCTCTATCTCCCCTTACCTCTGTACTACTGTGTGTAATACCTCTCCTCTACCTCCCCTTACCTCTGTACTACTGTGTGTAATACCTCTTCTCTATCTCCCCTTACCTCTGTACTACTGTGTGTGTAATACCTCTCCTCTACCTCCCCTTACCTCTGTACTACTGTGTGTAATACCTCTCCTCTATCTCCCCTTACCTCTGTACTACTGTGTGTAATACCTCTCCTATATCTCCCCTTACCTCTGTACTACTGTGTGTAATACCTCTCCTCTACCTCTCCTTACCTCTGTACTACTGTGTGTAATACCTCTCCTCTACCTCCCCTAACCTCTGTACTACTGTGTGTAATACCTCTCCTCTACCTCCCCTTACCTCTGTACTACTGTGTGTTATACCTCTCCTCTACCTCTCCTTACCTCTGTACTACTGTGTGTAATACCACTCCTCTACCTCTCCTTACCTCTGTACTACTGTGTGTAATACCTCTCCTCTATCTCCCCTTACCTCTGTACTACTGTGTGTAATACCTCTCCTCTACCTTCCCTTACCTCTGTACTACTATGTGTAATACCTCTCCTATATCTCCCCTTACCTCTGTACTACTGTGTGTAATACCTCTCCTCTACCTCTCCTTACTCTGTACTACTGTGTGTAATACCTCTCCTCTACCTCCCCTTACCTCTGTACTACTGTGTGTAATACCTCTCCTCTATCTCCCCTTACCTCTGTACTACTGTGTGTAATACCTCTCCTCTACCTCCCCTTACCTCTGTACTACTGTGTGTAATACCTCTCCTCTACCTCTCCTTATCTCTGTACTACTGTGTGTAATACATCTCCTCTACCTCCCCTTACCTCTGTACTACTGTGTGTCATACCTCTCCTCTACCTCTCCTTACCTCTGTACTACTGTGTGTAATACCACTCCTCTACCTCTCCTTACCTCTGTATTACAGTGTGTAATACCTCTCCTCTACCTCCCCTTACCTCTGTACTACTGTGTGTAATACCTCTCCTCTACCTCTCCTTACCTCTGTACTACTGTGGTAATACCTCTCCTCTACCTCCCCTTACCTCTGTACTACTCTGTGTAATACCTCTCCTCTACCTTCCCTTACCTCTGTACTACAGTGTGTAATACCTCTCCTCTATCTCCCCTTACCTCTGTACTACTGTGTGTAATACTTCTCCTCTATCTCCCCTTACCTCTGTACTACTGTGTGTAATACCTCTCCTCTACCTCCCCTTACCTCTGTACTACTGTGTGTAATACCTCTTCTCTATCTCTCCTTACCTCTGTACTACTGTGTGTGTAATACCTCTCCTCTACCTCCCCTTACCTCTGTACTACTGTGTGTAATACCTCTCCTCTATCTCCCCTTACCTCTGTACCACTGTGTGTAATACCTCTCCTATATCTCCCCTTACCTCTGTACTACTGTGTGTAATACCTCTCCTCTACCTCTCCTTACCTCTGTACTACTGTGTGTAATACCTCTCCTCTACCTCCCCTTACCTCTGTACTACTGTGTGTAATACCTCTCCTCTACCTCCCCTTACCTCTGTACTACTGTGTGTTATACCTCTCCTCTACCTCTCCTTACCTCTGTACTACTGTGTGTAATACCACTCCTCTACCTCTCCTTACCTCTGTACTACTGTGTGTAATACCTCTCCTCTATCTCCCCTTACCTCTGTACTACTGTGTGTAATACCTCTCCTCTACCTCCCCTTACCTCTGTACTACTATGTGTAATACCTCTCCTATATCTCCCCTTACCTCTGTACTACTGTGTGTAATACCTCTCCTCTACCTCTCCTTACCTCTGTACTACTGTGTGTAATACCTCTCCTCTACCTCCCCTTACCTCTGTACTACTGTGTGTAATACCTCTCCTCTATCTCCCCTTACCTCTGTACTACTGTGTGTAATACCTCTCCTCTACCTCCCCTTACCTCTGTACTACTGTGTGTAATACCTCTCCTCTACCTCTCCTTACCTCTGTACTACTGTGTGTAATACATCTCCTCTACCTTCCCTTACCTCTGTACTACTGTGTGTCATACCTCTCCTCTACCTCTCCTTACCTCTGTACTACTGTGTGTAATACCACTCCTCTACCTCTCCTTACCTCTGTATTACAGTGTGTAATACCTCTCCTCTACCTCCCCTTACCTCTGTACTACTGTGTGTAATACCTCTCCTCTACCTCTCCTTACCTCTGTACTACTGTGTGTAATACATCTCCTCTACCTCCCCTTACCTCTGTACTACTGTGTGTCATACCTCTCCTCTACCTCTCCTTACCTCTGTACTACTGTGTGTAATACCTCTCCTCTACCTCTCCTTACCTCTGTACTACTGTGGTAATACCTCTCCTCTACCTCCCCTTACCTCTGTACTACTCTGTGTAATACCTCTCCTCTACCTTCCCTTACCTCTGTACTACTGTGTGTAATACCACTCCTCTACCTCCTCTTACCTCTGTACTACTGTGTGTAATACCTCTCCTCTATCTCCCCTTACCTCTGTACTACTGTGTGTAATACTACTCCTCTTCCTCCCCTTACCTCTGTACTACTGTGTGTAATACCTCTCCTCTATCTCCCCTTACCTCTGTACTACTGTGTGTAATACCTCTCCTCTATCTCCCCTTACCTCTGTACTAGTGTGTGTAATACCTCTACTCTACCTCCCCTTACCTCTGTACTACTGTGTGTAATACCACTCCTCTACCTCCCCTTACCTCTGTACTACTGTGTGTAATACCTCTCCTCTACCTCCCCTTACCTCTATACTACTGTGTGTAATACCTCTCCTCTATCTCCCCTTACCTCTGTACTAATGTGTGTAATACCTATCCTCTACCTCCACTTACCTCTGTACTACTGTGTGTAATACCTCTCCTCTACCTCCCCTTACCTCTGTACTACTGTGTGTAATACCTCTCCTCTACCTCCCCTTACCTCTGTACTACTGTGTGTAATACCTCTCCTCTAACTCTCCTTACCTCTGTACTACTGTGTGTAATACCTCTCCTCTATCTCCCCTTACCTCTGTACTACTGTGTGTAATACCACTCCTCTACCTCTCCTTACCTCTGTACTACTGTGTGTAATACCACTCCTCTACCTCTCCTTACCTCTGTACTACTGTGTGTAATACCTCTCCTCTATCTCCCCTTACCTCTGTACTACTGTGTGTAATACCTCTCCTCTACCTCCCCTTACCTCTGTACTACTGTGTGTAATACCTCTCCTCTACCTCCCCTTACCTCTGTACTACTGTGTGTAATACCTCTCCTCTACCTCCCCTTACCTCTGTACTACTGTGTGTAATACCTCTCCTCTACCTCCCCTTACCTCTGTACTACTGTGTGTAATACCTCTCCTCTACCTCCCCTTACCTCTGTACTACTGTGTGTAATACCTCTCCTCTACCTCCCCTTACCTCTGTACTACTGTGTGTAATACCTCTCCTCTACCTCCCCTTACCTCTGTACTACTGTGTGTAATACCTCTCCTCTACCTCCCCTTACCTCTATACTACTGTGTGTAATACCACTCCTCTATCTCCCCTTACATCTGTACTACTGTGTGTAATACCTCTCCTCTATCTCCCCTTACCTCTGTACTACTGTGTGTAATACCTCTACTCTACCTCCCCTTACCTCTATACTACTGTGTGTAATACCACTCCTCTATCTCCCCTTACCTCTGTACTACTGTGTGTAATACCTCTCCTCTATCTCCCCTTACCTCTGTAGTACTGTGTGTAATACCTCTCCTCTACCTCCCCTTACCTCTATACTACTGTGTGTAATACCTCTCCTCTACCTCCCCTTACCTCTGTACTACTGTGTGTAATACCTCTCCTCTACCTCCCCTTACCTCTGTACTACTGTGTGTAATACTTCTCCTCTACCTCCCCTTACCTCTGTACTACTGTGTGTAATACGTCTCCTCTACCTCCCCTTACCTCTGTACTACTGTGTGTAATACCTCTCCTCTACCTCCCCTTACCTCTGTACTACTGTGTGTAATACCTCTCCTCTACCTCCCCTTACCTCTGTACTACTGTGTGTAATACCTCTCCTCTACCTCCCCTTACCTCTGTACTACTGTGTGTAATACCTCTCCTCTACCTCCCCTTACCTCTATACTACTGTGTGTAATACCACTCCTCTATCTCCCCTTACCTCTGTAGTACTGTGTGTAATACCTCTCCTCTACCTCCCCTTACCTCTGTACTACTGTGTGTAATACCTCTCCTCTACCTCCACTTACCTCTGTACTACTGTGTGTAATACCTCTCCTCTACCTCCCCTTACCTCTGTACTACTGTGTGTAATACCACTCCTCTACCTCCCCTTACCTCTGTACTACTGTGTGTAATACCTCTCCTCTACCTCCCCTTACCTCTGTACTACTGTGTGTAATACCTCTCCTCTACCTCTCCTTACCTCTGTACTACTGTGTGTAATACATCTCCTCTACCTCCCCTTACCTCTGTACTACTGTGTGTAATACCTCTCCTCTATCTCCCCTTACCTCTGTACTACAGTGTGTAATACCTCTCCTCTACCTCCCCTTACCTCTGTACTACTGTGTGTAATACCTCTCCTCTATCTCCCCTTACCTCTGTACTACTGTGTGTAATACTTCTCCTCTATCTCCGCTTACCTCTGTACTACTGTGTGTAATACCTCTCCTCTACCTCCCCTTACCTCTGTACTACTGTGTGTAATACCTCTCCTCTACCTCCCCTTACCTCTGTACTACTGTGTGTAATACCACTCCTCTGCCTCCCCTTACCTCTGTACCACTGTGTGTAATACCTCTCCTCTACCGCCCCTTATCTCTGTACCACTGTGTGTAATACCTCTCCTCTATCTCCCCTTACCTCTGTACTACTGTGTGTAATACCACTCCTCTATCTCCCCTTACCTCTGTACTACTGTGTGTAATACCTCTCCTCTACCTCCCCTTACCTCAGTACTACTGTGTGTAATACCTCTCCTCTACCTCTCCTTACCTCTGTACTACTGTGTGTAATACCTCTCCTCTACCTCCCTTTACCTCTGTACTACTGTGTGTAATACCTCTCCTCTACCTCCCCTTACCTCTGTACTACTGTGTGTAATACTTCTCCTCTACCTCCCCTTACCTCTGTACTACTGCGTGTAATACCTCTCCTCTACCGCCCCTTACCTCTGTACCACTGTGTGTAATACCTCTCCTCTACCGCCCCTTACCTCTGTACTACTGTGTGTAATACCACTCCTCTACCTCCCCTTACCTCTGTATTACTGTGAGTAATACCACTCCTCTATCTCCCCTTACCTCTGTACTACTGTGTGTAATACCTCTCCTCTACCTCCCCTTACCTCTGTACTACTGTGTGTAATACCTCTCCTCTACCTCCCCTTACCTCTGTACTACTGTGTGTAATACCTCTCCTCTACCTCCCCTTACCTCTATACTACTGTGTGTAATACCACTCCTCTATCTCCCCTTACCTCTGTACTACTGTGTGTAATACCTCTCCTCTACCTCCCCTTACCTCTGTACTACTGTGTGTAATACCTCTCCTCTACCTCCCCTTACCTCTATACTACTGTGTGTAATACCACTCCTCTATCTCCCCTTACCTCTGTACTACTGTGTGTAATACCTCTCCTCTACCTCCCCTTACCTCTGTACTACTGTGTGTAATACCACTCCTCTACCTCCTCTTACCTCTGTATTACTGTGAGTAATACCACTCCTCTATCTCCCCTTACCTCTGTACTACTGTGTGTAATACCTCTCCTCTACCTCTCCTTACCTCTGTACTACTGTGTGTAATACCTCTCCTCTACCTCCCCTTACCTCTGTACTACTGTGTGTAATACCTCTCCTCTACCTCCCCTTACCTCTATACTACTGTATGTAATACTTCTCCTCTATCTCCCCTTACCTCTGTACTACTGTGTGTAATACCTCTCCTCTACCTCCCCTTACCTCTGTACTACTGTGTGTAATACCTCTCCTCTACCTCCCCTTACCTCTGTACTACTGTGTGTAATACCTCTCCTCTACTTCCCCTTACCTCTGTACTACTGTGTGTAATACCTCTCCTCTACCTCCCCTTACCTCTGTATTACTGTGTGTAATACCTCTCCTCTACTTCCCCTTACCTCTGTACTACTGTGTGTAATACCACTCCTCTACCTCCCCTTACCTCTGTACTACTGTGTGTAATACCTCTCCTCTACCTCCCCTTACCTCTGTACTACTGTGTGTAATACCTCTCCTCTATCTCCCCTTACCTCTGTACTACAGTGTGTAATACCTCTCCTATATCTCCCCTTACCTCTGTACTACTGTGTGTAATACCACTCCTCTACCTCTCCTTACCTCTGTACTACTGTGTGTAATACCTCTCCTCTACCTCCCCTTACCTCTGTATTACTGTGTGTAATACCTCTCCTATATCTCCCCTTACCTCTGTACTACTGTGTGTAATACCACTCCTCTACCTCTCCTTACCTCTGTACTACTGTGTGTAATACCTCTCCTCTACCTCCCCTTACCTCTGTATTACTGTGTGTAATACCTCTCCTCTACCTCCCCTTACCTCTGTACTACTATGTGTAATACCTCTCCTATATCTCCCCTTACCTCTGTACTACTGTGTGTAATACCTCTCCTCTACCTCCCCTTACCTCTGTACTACTGTGTGTAATACCTCTCCTCTACCTCCCCTTACCTCTGTACTACTGTGTGTAATACCTCTCCTCTACCTCTCCTTACCTCTGTACTACTGTGTGTAATACCTCTCCTCTACCTCCCCTTACCTCTGTACTACTGTGTGTAATACCTCTCCTCTATCTCCCCTTACCTCTGTACTACTGTGTGTAATACCACTCCTCTACCTCTCCTTACCTCTGTACTACTGTGTGTAATACCTCTCCTCTATCTCCCCTTACCTCTGTACTACTGTGTGTGATACCTCTCCTCTACCTCCCCTTACCTCTGTACTACTATGTGTAATACCTCTCCTCTATCTCCCCTTACCTCTGTACTACTGTGTGTAATACCTCTCCTATATCTCTCCTTACCTCTGTACTACTGTGTGTGATACCTCTCCTCTACCTCCCCTTACCTCTGTACTACTATGTGTAATACCTCTCCTCTACCTCTCCTTACCTCTGTACTACTGTGTGTAATACCTCTCCTCTATCTCCCCTTACCTCTGTACTACTGTGTGTAATACCTCTCCTCTACCTCCCCTTACCTCTGTACTACTATGTGTAATACCTCTCCTCTATCTCCCCTTACCTCTGTACTACTGTTGGTAATCACTGTGACTCCTCCCCTGCTCTCCTGTTGGTAATTACTATAACTCCTGCCCTGCTTTCCGGGTGGTAATATGACTCCTCCCCTGCGGTCCTGTTGGTAATCTGTTTGGCTCCTCCCTTTATTCCCCAGTAGCTTATTACTGTGACTTTAGCCCGAGTGCTTGTTATCATGCGTGTGAACCTTATTTCTGTTTGGTACTTACTCTGCCATGTGTCCAGGAGCCAGTGATCCCATGAAGGAACATCGAGCACCAAGTAGGGCAAGAACCGTGCAAGAGTTAGATGCATTTCCCCCTCGCTGCCAGCGCTGAGAGAGGCACCTAGCAGAAGAGAGAACAGAGTGTAGAGGCCAAATAACTGTGTGAGATGCCTCACCTGTCACTGACTGTACGTGTAACACCTGATCGCTACCTCTCACCTGTCACTGTCTGTACGTGTAAAACCTGATCGCTACCCCTCACCTGTCACTGTCTGTACGTGTAACACCTGATCGCTACCTCTCACCTGTCATTGTGTGTACGTGTAACACCTGATCACTACTCCTCACCTGTCACTGTCTGTACGTGTAACACCTGATCACTACCCCTCACCTATCACTGTCTGTACGTGTAACACCTGATCGCTACTCCTCACCTGTCACTGTCTGTACGTGTAATACCTGATCACTACTCCTCACCTGTCACTGTCTGTACGTGTAACACCTGATCGCTACCTCTCACCTGTCACTGTCTGTACGTGTAATACCTGATCACTACTCCTCACCTGTCACTGTCTGTACATGTAACACCTGATCACTACCCCTCACCTGTCACTGTCTGTACGTGTAACACCTGATCACTACCCCTCACCTGTCACTGTCTGTACGTGTAACACCTGATCGCTACCTCTCACCTGTCACTGTCTGTACATGTAATACCTGATCACTACTCCTCACCTGTCACTGTCTGTACATGTAACACCTGATCACTACCCCTCACCTGTCACTGTCTGTACGTGTAACACCTGATCACTACTCCTCACCTGTCACTGTCTGTACATGTAATACCTGATCACTACTCCTCACCTGTCACTGTCTGTACGTGTAATACCTGATCACTACTCCTCACCTGTCACTGTCTGTACGTGTAACACCTGATCACTACCCCTCACCTGTCACTGTCTGTACGTGTAACACCTGATCACTACCCCTCACCTGTCACTGTCTGTACGTGTAATACCTCATCACTACCCCTCACCTGTCACTGTCTGTACGTGTAACACCTGATCACTACCCCTCACCTGTCACTGTCTGTACGTGTAACACCTGATCGCTACCTCTCACCTGTCACTGTCTGTACATGTAATACCTGATCACTACTCCTCACCTGTCACTGTCTGTACATGTAACACCTGATCACTACCCCTCACCTGTCACTGTCTGTACGTGTAATACCTGTTCACTACTCCTCACCTGTCACTGTCTGTACGTGTAACACCTGATCACTACCCCTCACCTGTCACTGTCTGTACGTGTAACACCTGATCACTACTCCTCACCTGTCAAAGTCTGTACATGTAACACCTGATCACTACCCCTCACCTGTCACTGTCTGTACATGTAACACCTGATCACTACCCCTCACCTGTCACTGTCTGTACGTGTAATACCTGATCACTACTCCTCACCTGTCAAAGTCTGTACGTGTAATACCTGATCACTACCCCTCACCTGTCACTGTCTGTACGTGTAATACCTGATCACTACTCCTCACCTGTCACTGTCTGTACATGTAATACCTGATCACTACTCCTCACCTGTCACTGTCTGTACATGTAATACCTGATCACTACTCCTCACCTGTCACTGTCTGTACGTGTAATACCTGATCACTACTCCTCACCTGTCACTGTCTGTACGTGTAACACCCGATCACTACACCTCACCTGTCACTGTCTGTACGTGTAATACCTGATCACTACCCCTCACCTGTCACTGTCTGTACGTGTAACACCTGATCACTACCCCTCACCTGTCACTGTCTGTACGTGTAATACCTGATCACTACCCCTCACCTGTCACTGTCTGTACATGTAATACCTGATCACTACCCCTCACCTGTCACTGTCTGTACATGTAACACCTGATCACTACTCCTCTCCTGTCACTGTCTGTACGCGTAATACCTGATCACTACCCCTCACCTGTCACTGTCTGTACATGTAATACCTGATCACTACCCCTCACCTGTCACTGTCTGTACATGTAACACCTGATCACTACTCCTCTCCTGTCACTGTCTGTACGCGTAATACCTGATCACTACTCCTCACCTGTCACTGTCTGTACGTGTAATACCTGATCACTACCCCTCACCTGTCACTGTCTGTACATGTAATACCTGATCACTACCCCTCACCTGTCACTGTCTGTACATGTAACACCTGATCACTACTCCTCTCCTGTCACTGTCTGTACGTGTAATACCTGATCACTACCCCTCACCTGTCACTGTCTGTACTGTAATACCTGATCACTACTCCTCACCTGTCACTGTCTGTACGTGTAATACCTGATCACTACCCCTCACCTGTCACTGTCTGTACGTGTAACACCTGATCACTACCCCTCACCTGTCACTGTCTGTACGTGTAACACCTGATCACTACTCCTCACCTGTCACTGTCTGTACGTGTAACACCTGATCACTACCCCTCACCTGTCACTGTCTGTACGTATAACACCTGATCACTACCCCTCACCTGTCACTGTCTGTACGTGTAACACCTGATCACTACTCCTCACCTGTCACTGTCTGTACGTGTAACACCTGATCACTACCCCTCACCTGTCACTGTCTGTACATGTAACACCTGATCACTACCCCTCACCTGTCACTGTCTGTACATGTAACACCTGATCACTACCTCTCACCTGTCACTGTCTGTACGTATAATACCTGCTCACTACCCCTCACCTGTCACTGTCTGTACATGTAACACCTGATCACTACCCCTCTCCTGTCACTGTCTGTATGTGTAATACCTGATCACTACCCCTCACCTGTCCACTGTCTGTACATGTAACACCTGATCACTACCCCTCACCTGTCACTGTCTGTACATGTAATACCTGATCGCTACCCCTCACCTGTCACTGTCTGTACATGTAATACCTGATCACTACTCCTCACCTGTCACTGTCTGTACGTGTAATACCTGATCGCTACCCCTCACCTGTCACTGTCTGTACATGTAATACCTGATCACTACTCCTCACCTGTCACTGTCTGTACATGTAATACCTGATCACTACTCCTCACCTGTCACTGTCTGTACGTGTAACACCTGATCACTACTCCTCACCTGTCACTGTCTGTACGTGTAATACCTGATCACTACCCCTCACCTGTCACTGTCTGTACGTGTAATACCTGATCACTACCCCTCACCTGTCACTGTCTGTACATGTAATACCTGATCACTACTCCTCACCTGTCACTGTCTGTACATGTAATACCTGATCACTACTCCTCACCTGTCACTGTCTGTACGTGTAACACCTGATCACTACTCCTCACCTGTCACTGTCTGTACGTGTAATACCTGATCACTACCCCTCACCTGTCACTGTCTGTACGTGTAATACCTGATCACTACCCCTCACCTGTCACTGTCTGTACATGTAATACCTGATCACTACCCCTCACCTGTCACTGTCTGTACGTGTAATACCTGATCACTACCCCTCACCTGTCACTGTCTGTACGTGTAACACCTGATCACTACTCCTCACCTGTCACTGTCTGTACGTGTAACACCTGATCACTACTCCTCTCCTGTCACTGTCTGTACGTGTAATACCTGATCACTACTCCTCACCTGTCACTGTCTGTACGTGTAACACCTGATCACTACCCCTCACCTGTCACTGTCTGTACGTATAATACCTGATCACTACCCCTCACCTGTCACTGTCTGTACATGTAACACCTGATCACTACCTCTCACCTGTCACTGTCTGTACGTATAATACCTGCTCACTACCCCTCACCTGTCACTGTCTGTACATGTAACACCTGATCACTACCCCTCTCCTGTCACTGTCTGTATGTGTAATACCTGATCACTACCCCTCACCTGTCACTGTCTGTACATGTAACACCTGATCACTACCCCTCACCTGTCACTGTCTGTACATGTAATACCTGATCGCTACCCCTCACCTGTCACTGTCTGTACATGTAATACCTGATCACTACTCCTCACCTGTCACTGTCTGTACGTGTAATACCTGATCGCTACCCCTCACCTGTCACTGTCTGTACATGTAACACCTGATCACTACCCCTCACCTGTCACTGTCTGTACATGTAATACCTGATCACTACTCCTCACCTGTCACTGTCTGTACGTGTAACACCTGATCACTACTCCTCACCTGTCACTGTCTGTACGTGTAACACCTGATCACTACTCCTCTCCTGTCACTGTCTGTACGTGTAATACCTGATCACTACTCCTCACCTGTCACTGTCTGTACGTGTAACACCTGATCACTACTCCTCACCTGTCACTGTCTGTATGTGTAATACCTGATCACTACTCCTCACCTGTCACTGTCTGTACATGTAATACCTGATCACTACTCCTCACCTGTCACTGTCTGTACGTGTAACACCTGATCACTACTCCTCACCTGTCACTGTCTGTACGTGTAATACCTGATCACTACCCCTCACCTGTCACTGTCTGTACATGTAACACCTGCTCACTACCCCTCACCTGTCACTGTCTGTACATGTAACACCTGATCACTACCCCTCTCCTGTCACTGTCTGTATGTGTAATACCTGATCACTACCCCTCACCTGTCACTGTCTGTACATGTAACACCTGATCACTACCCCTCACCTGTCACTGTCTGTACATGTAATACCTGATCGCTACCCCTCACCTGTCACTGTCTGTACATGTAATACCTGATCACTACTCCTCACCTGTCACTGTCTGTACGTGTAATACCTGATCGCTACCCCTCACCTGTCACTGTCTGTACATGTAATACCTGATCACTACTCCTCACCTGTCACTGTCTGTACATGTAATACCTGATCACTACTCCTCACCTGTCACTGTCTGTACGTGTAACACCTGATCACTACTCCTCACCTGTCACTGTCTGTACGTGTAATACCTGATCACTACCCCTCACCTGTCACTGTCTGTACATGTAACACCTGATCACTACTCCTCACCTGTCACTGTCTGTACATGTAATACCTGATCACTACCCCTCACCTGTCACTGTCTGTATGTGTAACACCTGATCACTACTCCTCACCTGTCACTGTCTGTACGTGTAATACCTGATCACTACTCCTCACCTGTCACTGTCTGTACATGTAAAACCTGATCACTACTCCTCACCTGTCACTGTCTGTACATGTAATACCTGATCACTACTCCTCACCTGTCACTGTCTGTACGTGTAACACCTGATCACTACCCCTCACCTGTCACTGTTTGTACGTGTAATACCTGATCACTACTCCTCACCTGTCACTGTCTGTACGTGTAATACCTGATCACTACTCCTCACCTGTCACTGTCTGTACGTGTAACACCTGATCACTACCCCTCACCTGTCACTGTTTGTACGTGTAATACCTGATCACTACTCCTCACCTGTCACTGTCTGTACGTGTAATACCTGATCACTACTCCTCACCTGTCACTGTCTGTACATGTAATACCTGATCACTACTCCTCACCTGTCACTGTCTGTACGTGTAATACCTCATCACTACTCCTCACCTGTCACTGTCTGTACGTGTAATACCTGATCACTACTCCTCACCTGTCACTGTCTGTACGTGTAACACCTGATCACTACCCCTCACCTGTCACTGTTTGTACGTGTAATACCTGATCACTACTCCTCACCTGTCACTGTCTGTACGTGTAATACCTGATCACTACTCCTCACCTGTCACTGTCTGTACATGTAATACCTCATCACTACTCCTCACCTGTCACTGTCTGTATGTGTAATACCTGATCACTATCCCTCTCCTGTCACTGTCTGTACGTGTAACACCTGATCACTACCCCTCACCTGTCACTGTTTGTACGTGTAATACCTGATCACTACTCCTCACCTGTCACTGTCTGTACGTGTAACACCTGATCACTACCCCTCACCTGTCACTGTCTGTACGTGTAACACCTGATCGCTACCTCTCACCTGTCACTGTCTGTACGTGTAACACCTGATCTCTACCCCTCACCTGTCACTGTCTATACGTGTAACACCTGATCACTACCTCTCACCTGTCACTGTCTGTACGTGTAATACCTGATCACTACTCCTCACCTGTCACTGTCTGTACGTGTAATACCTGATCACTACCCCTCACCTGTCACTGTCTGTACGTGTAATACCTGATCACTACTCCTCACCTGTCACTGTCTGTACGTGTAATACCTGATCACTACTCCTCACCTGTCACTGTCTGTACGTGTAATACCTGATCACTACCCCTCACCTGTCACTGTCTGTACGTGTAACACCTGATCACTTCTCCTCACCTGTCACTGTCTGTACGTGTAACACCTGATCACTTCTCCTCACCTGTCACTGTCTGTACGTGTAATACCTGATCACTACCCCTCTCCTGTCACTGTCTGTACGTGTAACACCTGATCACTTCTCCTCACCTGTCACTGTCTGTACGTGTAATACCTGATCACTACTCCTCACCTGTCACTGTCTGTACGTGTAATACCTGATCAGTACCCCTCACCTGTCACTGTCTGTACGTGTAACACCTGATCACTACCTCTCACCTGTCACTGTCTGTACATGTAACACCTGATCACTACCCCTCTCCTGTCACTGTCTGTATGTGTAACACCTGATCAGTACCCCTCTCCTGTCACTGTCTGTACGTGTAACACCTGATCACTTCTCCTCACCTGTCACTGTCTGTACGTGTAATACCTGATCACTACTCCTCACCTGTCACTGTCTGTACGTGTAATACCTGATCAGTACCCCTCACCTGTCACTGTCTGTACGTGTAACACCTGATCACTACCTCTCACCTGTCACTGTCTGTACATGTAACACCTGATCACTACCCCTCACCTGTCACTGTCTGTACGTGTAACACCTGATCACTACTCCTCACCTGTCACTGTCTGTACGTGTAATACCTGATCACTACCCCTCACCTGTCACTGTCTATACGTGTAATACCTGATCACTACCCCTCTCCTGTCACTGTCTGTACGTGTAACACCTGATCACTTCTCCTCACCTGTCACTGTCTGTACGTGTAATACCTGATCACTACCCCTCACCTGTCTCTGTCTGTATGTGTAATACCTGATCACTACTCCTCACCTGTCACTGTCTGTACATGTAATACCTGATCACTACCCCTCACCTGTCACTGTCTGTACGTGTAACACCTGATCACTACCCCTCACCTGTCACTGTCTGTACATGTAATACCTGATCACTACCCCTCACCTGTCACTGTCTGTACGTGTAATACCTGATCACTACTCCTCACCTGTCACTGTCTGTATGTGTAACACCTGATCACTACCCCTCACCTGTCACTGTCTGTACGTGTAATACCTGATCACTACCCCTCACCTGTCACTGTGTGTACGTGTAATACCTGATCACTACCCCTCACCTGTCACTGTCTGTACGTGTAACACCTGATCACTACTCCTCACCTGTCACTGTCTGTACGTGTAACACCTGATCACTACTCCTCACCTGTCACTGTCTGTACGTGTAACACCTGATCACTACCCCTCACCTGTCACTGTGTGTACGTGTAATACATGATCACTACCCCTCACCTGTCACTGTCTGTACGTGTAATACCTGATCACTACTCCTCACCTGTCACTGTCTGTACATGTAACACCTGATCACTACTACTCACCTGTCACTGTCTGTACGTGTAATACCTGATCACTACTCCTCACCTGTCACTGTCTGTACATGTAATACCTGATCACTTCTCCTCACCTGTCACTGTCTGTACGTGTAATACCTGATCACTACCCCTCACCTGTCTCTGTCTGTATGTGTAATACCTGATCACTACTCCTCACCTGTCACTGTCTGTACATGTAATACCTGATCACTACCCCTCACCTGTCACTGTCTGTACGTGTAACACCTGATCACTACCCCTCACCTGTCACTGTCTGTACATGTAATACCTGATCACTACTCCTCTCCTGTCACTGTCTGTACATGTAATACCTGATCACTACTACTCACCTGTCACTGTCTGTACGTGTAATACCTGATCACTACTCCTCACCTGTCACTGTCTGTACATGTAATACCTGATCACTACTCCTCACCTGTCACTGTCTGTACGTGTAACACCTGATCACTACTCCTCTCCTGTCACTGTCTGTACGTGTAATACCTGATCACTACTCCTCACCTGTCACTGTCTGTACGTCTAATACCTGATCACTACTCCTCACCTGTCACTGTCTGTACGTGTAATACCTGATCACTACCCCTCACCTGTCACTGTCTGTACGTGTAACACCTGATCACTACTCCTCTCCTGTCACTGTCTGTACGTCTAATACCTGATCGCTACTCCTCACCTGTCACTGTCTGTACATGTAATACCTGATCACTACTCCTCACCTGTCACTGTCTGTACGTGTAACACCTGATCACTACCCCTCTCCTGTCACTGTCTGTACGTGTAACACCTGATCACTACTCCTCTCCTGTCACTGTCTGTACGTGTAATACCTGATCACTACCCCTCACCTGTCACTGTCTGTACGTGTAATACCTGATCACTACCCCTCACCTGTCACTGTCTGTACGTGTAATACCTGATCACTACCCCTCTCCTGTCACTGTCTGTACGTGTAACACCTGATCACTACCCCTCACCTGTCACTGTCTGTACGTGTAATACCTGATCACTACCCCTCACCTGTCACTGTCTGTACGTGTAATACCTGATCACTACTCCTCACCTGTCACTGTCTGTACGTGTAATACCTGATCACTACCCCTCACCTGTCACTGTCTGTACGTGTAATACCTGATCACTACCCCTCACCTGTCACTGTCTGTACGTGTAACACCTGATCACTACTCCTCTCCTGTCACTGTCTGTACGTGTAACACCTGATCACTACTCCTCACCTGTCACTGTCTGTACATGTAACACCTGATCACTACCCCTCACCTGTCACTGTCTGTACGTGTAATACCTGATCACTACCCCTCACCTGTCACTGTCTGTACGTGTAACACCTGATCACTACCCCTCACCTGTCACTGTCTGTATGTGTAACACCTGATCACTACCCCTCACCTGTCACTGTCTGTACGTGTAATACCTGATCACTACCCCTCACCTGTCACTGTCTGTACGTGTAACACCTGATCACTACCCCTCACCTGTCACTGTCTGTACGTGTAATACCTGATCACTACTCCTCACCTGTCACTGTCTGTACGTGTAACACCTGATCACTACCCCTCACCTGTCACTGTCTGTACGTGTAACACCTGATCACTACCCCTCACCTGTCACTGTCTGTACGTGTAACACCTGATCACTACCCCTCACCTGTCACTGTCTGTACGTGTAATACCTGATCACTACTCCTCACCTGTCACTGTCTGTACGTGTAACACCTGATCACTACCCCTCACCTGTCACTGTCTGTACGTGTAACACCTGATCACTACTCCTCACCTGTCACTGTCTGTACGTGTAACACCTGATCACTACCCCTCACCTGTCACTGTCTGTACGTGTAATACCTGATCACTACTCCTCACCTGTCACTGTCTGTACGTGTAACACCTAATCACTACTCCTCACCTGTCACTGTCTGTACGTGTAATACCTGATCACTACCCCTCACCTGTCACTGTCTGTACGTGTAATACCTGATCACTACTCCTCACCTGTCACTGTCTGTACGTGTAATACCTGATCACTACCCCTCTCCTGTCACTGTCTGTACATGTAACACCTGATCACTACCCCTCACCTGTCAGTGTCTGTACATGTAATACCTGATCACTACCCCTCTCCTGTCACTGTCTGTACATGTAACACCTGATCACTACTCCTCACCTGTCAGTGTCTGTACATGTAATACCTGATCACTACTCCTCACCTGTCACTGTCTGTACATGTAATACCTGATCACTACCCCTCACCTGTCACTGTCTGTACGTGTAACACCTGATCACTACTCCTCTCCTGTCACTGTCTGTACGTGTAACACCTGATCACTACTCCTCACCTGTCACTGTCTGTACGTGTAACACCTGATCACTACTCCTCTCCTGTCACTGTCTGTACATGTAACACCTGATCACTACTCCTCTCCTGTCACTGTCTGTACGTGTAACACCTGATCACTACTCCTCTCCTGTCACTGTCTGTACATGTAATACCTGATCACTACTCCTCACCTGTCACTGTCTGTACATGTAATACCTGATCACTACTCCTCACCTGTCACTGTCTGTACGTGTAATACCTCATCACTACTCCTCACCTGTCACTGTCTGTACATGTAACACCTGATCACTACCCCTCACCTGTCACTGTCTGTACGTGTAACACCTGATCACTACTCCTCACCTGTCACTGTCTGTACGTGTAATACCTGATCAATACTCCTCACCTGTCACTGTCTGTACATGTAACACCTGATCACTACCTCTCACCTGTCACTGTCTGTACATGTAATACCTGATCACTACTCCTCACCTGTCACTGTCTGTACGTGTAACACCTGATCACTACTCCTCTCCTGTCACTGTCTGTACATGTAATACCTGATCACTACTCCTCACCTGTCACTGTCTGTACGTGTAACACCTGATCACTACTCCTCACCTGTCACTGTCTGTACGTGTAACACCTGATCACTACTCCTCTCCTGTCACTGTCTGTACGTGTAACACCTGATCACTACTCCTCACCTGTCACTGTCTGTACGTGTAACACCTGATCACTACTCCTCTCCTGTCACTGTCTGTACATGTAATACCTGATCACTACTCCTCACCTGTCACTGTCTGTACGTGTAATACCTGATCACTACTCCTCACCTGTCACTGTCTGTACGTGTAACACCTGATCACTACTCCTCACCTGTCACTGTCTGTACATGTAACACCTGATCACTACCCCTCACCTGTCACTGTCTGTATGTGTAATACCTGATCAGTACCCCTCACCTGTCACTGTCTGTACGTGTAACACCTGATCACTACTCCTCTCCTGTCACTGTCTGTACGTGTAACACCTGATCACTACTCCTCACCTGTCACTGTCTGTATGTGTAACACCTGATCACTACCCCTCACCTGTCACTGTCTGTACGTGTAATACCTGATCACTACCCCTCACCTGTCACTGTCTGTACGTGTAATACCTGATCACTACCCCTCACCTGTCACTGTCTGTACGTGTAACACCTCATCACTACTCCTCTCCTGTCACTGTCTGTACGTGTAACACCTGATCACTACTCCTCACCTGTCACTGTCTGTATGTGTAATACCTGATCACTACCCCTCACCTGTCACTGTCTGTACGTGTAACACCTCATCACTACTCCTCTCCTGTCACTGTCTGTACGTGTAACACCTGATCACTACTCCTCACCTGTCACTGTCTGTACGTGTAATACCTGATCACTACCCCTCACCTGTCACTGTCTGTACGTGTAACACCTCATCACTACTCCTCTCCTGTCACTGTCTGTACGTGTAACACCTGATCACTACTCCTCACCTGTCACTGTCTGTATGTGTAATACCTGATCACTACCCCTCACCTGTCACTGTCTGTACGTGTAATACCTGATCACTACTCCTCACCTGTCACTGTCTGTACGTGTAACACCTGATCACTACCCCTCACCTGTCACTGTCTGTATGTGTAATACCTGATCAGTACCCCTCACCTGTCACTGTCTGTACGTGTAACACCTGATCACTACTCCTCTCCTGTCACTGTCTGTACGTGTAACACCTGATCACTACTCCTCACCTGTCACTGTCTGTATGTGTAATACCTGATCACTACCCCTCACCTGTCACTGTCTGTACGTGTAATACCTGATCACTACTCCTCACCTGTCACTGTCTGTACGTGTAACACCTGATCACTACTCCTCTCCTGTCACTGTCTGTACATGTAATACCTGATCACTACTCCTCACCTGTCACTGTCTGTACGTGTAATACCTCATCACTACTCCTCACCTGTCACTGTCTGTACGTGTAACACCTGATCACTACTCCTCTCCTGTCACTGTCTGTATGTGTAACACCTGATCACTACTCCTCACCTGTCACTGTCTGTACGTGTAACACCTGATCACTACTCCTCACCTGTCACTGTCTGTATGTGTAATACCTGATCACTACCCCTCACCTGTCACTGTCTGTACGTGTAATACCTGATCACTACTCCTCTCCTGTCACTGTCTGTACGTGTAATACCTGATCACTACCCCTCACCTGTCACTGTCTGTACGTGTAATACCTGATCACTACCCCTCACCTGTCACTGTCTGTACGTGTAACACCTGATCACTACTCCTCACCTGTCACTGTCTGTACGTGTAACACCTGATCACTACCCCTCACCTGTCACTGTCTGTATGTGTAACACCTGATCACTACTCCTCACCTGTCACTGTCTGTACGTGTAACACCTGATCACTACCCCTCACCTGTCACTGTCTATACGTGTAATACCTGATCACTACCCCTCACCTGTCACTGTCTGTACATGTAATACCTGATCACTACCCCTCACCTGTCACTGTCTGTACGTGTAACACCTGATCACTACTCCTCTCCTGTCACTGTCTGTATGTGTAATACCTGATCACTACCCCTCACCTGTCACTGTCTGTACGTGTAACACCTGATCACTACTACTCACCTGTCACTGTCTGTATGTGTAACACCTGATCACTACCCCTCACCTGTCACTGTCTGTACGTGTAACACCTGATCACTACTCCTCACCTGTCACTGTCTGTACGTGTAACACCTGATCACTACTCCTCACCTGTCACTGTCTGTACGTGTAACACCTGATCACTACTACTCACCTGTCACTGTCTGTATGTGTAACACCTGATCACTACCCCTCACCTGTCACTGTCTGTACGTGTAACACCTGATCACTACTCCTCACCTGTCACTGTCTGTACGTGTAACACCTGATCACTACCCCTCACCTGTCACTGTCTGTACGTGTAATACCTGATCACTACCCCTCACCTGTCACTGTCTGTACATGTAACACCTGATCACTACCCCTCACCTGTCACTGTCTGTACGTGTAATACCTGATCACTACCCCTCACCTGTCACTGTCTGTACGTGTAACACCTGATCACTACCCCTCACCTGTCACTGTCTGTACGTGTAACACCTGATCACTACCCCTCACCTGTCACTGTCTGTACGTGTAATACCTGATCACTACCCCTCACCTGTCACTGTCTGTATGTGTAATACCTGATCACTACTCCTCACCTGTCACTGTCTGTATGTGTAACACCTGATCACTACTACTCACCTGTCACTGTCTGTACGTGTAATACCTGATCACTACCCCTCACCTGTCACTGTCTGTACGTGTAACACCTGATCACTACCCCTCACCTGTCACTGTCTGTACGTGTAACACCTGATCACTACCCCTCACCTGTCACTGTCTGTACGTGTAATACCTGATCACTACCCCTCACCTGTCACTGTCTGTATGTGTAACACCTGATCACTACCCCTCTCCTGTCACTGTCTGTATGTGTAACACCTGATCACTACTACTCACCTGTCACTGTCTGTACGTGTAACACCTGATCACTACTCCTCACCTGTCACTGTCTGTACATGTAATACCTGATCACTACCCCTCACCTGTCACTGTCTGTACGTGTAATACCTGATCACTACCTGTCACCTGTCACTGTCTGTACGTGTAACACCTGACCACTACTCCTCACCTGTCACTGTCTGTACATGTAATACCTGATCACTACCCCTCACCTGTCACTGTCTGTACGTGTAATACCTGATCACTACTCCTCACCTGTCACTGTCTGTACGTGTAACACCTGATCACTACTCCTCACCTGTCACTGTCTGTACGCGTAACACCTGATCACTACCCCTCACCTGTCATTGTCTGTACGTGTAATACCTGATCACTACTCCTCTCCTGTCACTGTCTGTACGTGTAACACCTGATCACTACTCCTCACCTGTCACTGTCTGTACGTGTAATACCTGATCACTACCCCTCACCTGTCACTGTCTGTACGTGTAACACCTGATCACTACCCCTCTCCTGTCACTGTCTGTATGTGTAACACCTGATCACTACTACTCACCTGTCACTGTCTGTATGTGTAATACCTGATCACTACCCCTCACCTGTCACTGTCTGTACGTGTAATACCTGATCACTACTCCTCACCTGTCACTGTCTGTACGTGTAACACCTGATCACTACTACTCACCTGTCACTGTCTGTATGTGTAACACCTGATCACTACTCCTCACCTGTCACTGTCTGTACGTGTAATACCTGATCACTACTCCTCACCTGTCACTGTCTGTACGTGTAATACCTGATCACTACTCCTCACCTGTCACTGTCTGTACGTGTAACACCTGATCACTACCCCTCTCCTGTCACTGTCTGTATGTGTAACACCTGATCACTACTACTCACCTGTCACTGTCTGTATGTGTAATACCTGATCACTACCCCTCACCTGTCACTGTCTGTACGTGTAATACCTGATCACTACTCCTCACCTGTCACTGTCTGTACGTGTAACACCTGATCACTACTCCTCACCTGTCACTGTCTGTACGTGTAATACCTGATCACTACCCCTCACCTGTCACTGTCTGTACATGTAATACCTGATCACTACCCCTCACCTGTCACTGTCTGTACGTGTAATACCTGATCACTACCCCTCACCTGTCACTGTCTGTACATGTAACACCTGATCACTACCCCTCACCTGTCACTGTCTGTACGTGTAATACCTGATCACTACCCCTCACCTGTCACTGTCTGTACGTGTAACACCTGATCACTACCCCTCTCCTGTCACTGTCTGTATGTGTAACACCTGATCACTACCCCTCACCTGTCACTGTCTGTACGTGTAATACCTGATCACTACCCCTCACCTGTCACTGTATGTACGTGTAATACCTGATCACTACTCCTCACCTGTCACTGTCTGTATGTGTAATACCTGATCACTACTACTCACCTGTCACTGTCTGTACGTGTAACACCTGATCACTACTCCTCACCTGTCACTGTCTGTACGTGTAACACCTGATCACTACTCCTCACCTGTCACTGTCTGTACGTGTAACACCTGATCACTACCCCTCACCTGTCACTGTCTTTACATGTAACACCTGATCACTACCCCTCACCTGTCACTGTCTGTACGTGTAATACCTGATCACTACCCCTCACCTGTCACTGTCTGTACGTGTAACACCTGATCACTACCCCTCACCTGTCACTGTCTGTACGTGTAACACCTGATCACTACCCCTCACCTGTCACTGTCTGTACATGTAATACCTGATCACTACCCCTCACCTGTCACTGTCTGTACGTGTAATACCTGATCACTACCCCTCACCTGTCACTGTCTGTACGTGTAATACCTGATCACTACCCCTCACCTGTCACTGTCTGTACGTGTAACACCTGATCACTACCCCTCACCTGTCTCTGTCTGTATGTGTAACACCTGATCACTACCCCTCACCTGTCACTGTCTGTACGTGTAACACCTGATCACTACTCCTCACCTGTCACTGTCTGTACATGTAATACCTGATCACTACCCCTCACCTGTCACTGTCTGTACATGTAACACCTGATCACTACCCCTCTCCTGTCACTGTCTGTATGTGTAACACCTGATCACTACTACTCACCTGTCACTGTCTGTACGTGTAACACCTGATCACTACTACTCACCTGTCACTGTCTGTACGTGTAATACCTGATCACTACTCCTCACCTGTCACTGTCTGTACGTGTAACACCTGATCACTACCCCTCACCTGTCACTGTCTGTACGTGTAATACCTGATCACTACTCCTCACCTGTCACTGTCTGTACGTGTAACACCTGATCTGTACCCCTCACCTGTCACTGTCTGTACGTGTAATACCTGATCACTACTCCTCACCTGTCACTGTCTGTACGTGTAACACCTGATCACTACTCCTGTCCTGTCACTGTCTGTACGTGTAATACCTGATCACTACTCCTCACCTGTCACTGTCTGTATGTGTAACACCTGACCACTACCCCTCACCTGTCACTGTCTGTACGTGTAACACCTGATCACTACCCCTCACCTGTCACTGTCTGTACGTGTAACACCTGATCACTACCCCTCACCTGTCACTGTCTGTACGTGTAACACCTGATCACTACCCCTCACCTGTCACTGTCTGTACGTGTAACACCTGATCACTACTCCTCACCTGTCACTGTCTGTACGTGTAACACCTGATCACTACTCCTCACCTGTCACTGTCTGTACGTGTAATACCTGATCACTACCCCTCACCTGTCACTGTCTGTACGTGTAATACCTGATCACTACTCCTCACCTGTCACTGTCTGTACATGTAATACCTGATCACTACCCCTCACCTGTCACTGTCTGTACGTGTAACACCTGATCACTACCCCTCACCTGTCACTGTCTGTACGTGTAATACCTGATCACTACTCCTCACCTGTCACTGTCTGTACGTGTAATACCTGATCACTACCCCTCACCTGTCACTGTCTGTAGATGTAACACCTGATCACTACCCCTCACCTGTCACTGTCTGTATGTGTAATACCTGATCACTACCCCTCACCTGTCACTGTCTGTACATGTAAAACCTGATCACTACTCCTCTCCTGTCACTGTCTGTACGTGTAATACCTGATCACTACCCCTCACCTGTCACTGTCTGTACGTGTAACACCTGATCACTACCCCTCACCTGTCACTGTCTGTATGTGTAACACCTGATCACTACTCCTCACCTGTCACTGTCTGTACGTGTAACACCTGATCACTACCCCTCACCTGTCACTGTCTGTACGTGTAACACCTGATCACTACCCCTCACCTGTCACTGTCTGTACATGTAATACCTGATCACTACCCCTCACCTGTCACTGTCTGTACGTGTAATACCTGATCACTACCCCTCACCTGTCACTGTCTGTACGTGTAACACCTGATCACTACTCCTCACCTGTCACTGTCTGTATGTGTAACACCTGATCACTACCCCTCACCTGTCACTGTCTGTACGTGTAACACCTGATCAGTACCCCTCACCTGTCACTGTCTGTACATGTAATACCTGATCACTACCCCTCACCTGTCACTGTCTGTACGTGTAATACCTGATCACTACCCCTCACCTGTCACTGTCTGTACGTGTAACACCTGATCACTACTCCTCACCTGTCACTGTCTGTATGTGTAACACCTGATCACTACCCCTCACCTGTCACTGTCTGTACGTGTAACACCTGATCAGTACCCCTCACCTGTCACTGTCTGTACATGTAATACCTGATCACTACCCCTCACCTGTCACTGTCTGTACGTGTAATACCTGATCACTACCCCTCACCTGTCACTGTCTGTACGTGTAACACCTGATCACTACCCCTCACCTGTCACTGTCTGTACGTGTAATACCTGATCACTACCCCTCACCTGTCATTGTCTGTATGTGTAATACCTGATCACTACCCCTCACCTGTCACTGACTGTACGTTTAACATCTGATCACTACTTCTCACCTGTCTCTGTACGTGTAACACCTGATCACTACCCCTCACCTGTCACCGTCTGTACATGTAATACCTGATCACTACCCCTCACCTGTCACTGTCTGTACGTGTAACACCTGATCACTACTCCTCACCTGTCACTGTCTGTACGCGTAATACCTGATCACTACTACTCACCTGTCACTGTCTGTACGTGTAACACCTGATCACTACCTCTCACCTGTCACTGTCTGTATGTGTAACACCTGATCACTACTCCTCACCTGTCACTGTCTGTACGTGTAACACCTGATCACTACCCCTCACCTGTCACTGTGTGTACGCGTAACACCTGATCACTACCTCTCACCTGTCACTGTCTGTACATGTAATACCTGATCACTACCCCTCACCTGTCACTGTCTGTACGTGTAATACCTGATCACTACCCCTCACCTGTCACTGTCTATACATGTAATACCTGATCACTACCCCTTACCTGCCACTGTCTGTATATGTAATACCTGATCACTACCTCTCACCTGTCACTGTCTGTACGCGTAACACCTGATCACTACCCCTCACCTGTCACTGTCTGTACGTGTAACACCTGATCACTACCTCTCACCTGTCACTGTCTGTACGTGTAACACCTGATCACTACCCCTCACCTGTCACTGTCTGTACGTGTAACACCTGATCACTACTCCTCACCTGTCACTGTCTGTATGTGTAACACCTGATCACTACTCCTCACCTGTCACTGTCTGTACGTGTAACACCTGATCACTACCCCTCACCTGTCACTGTCTGTACGTGTAACACCTGATCACTACTCCTCACCTGTCACTGTCTGTACGTGTAATACCTCATCACTACTCCTCACCTGTCTCTGTCTGTATGTGTAATACCTGATCACTACCCCTCACCTGTCTCTGTCTGTACATGTAACACCTGGCCACTACTCCTCACTTGTCACCACCCCCACTAGTATATGACTTTTAATAAGACGTACATCTGGGGTGGTAAACTGTGTGGACTGGACTGTGTGGTCACTTACCTGGTGTCACTGTCCTCCTCTGGGTATCTATCCACCACACTGATAATATCCAGACAGACCAGTCCAATGCACAAAATGCTCTTATCCCCCATCACGTTCCTCCTTTCTGTGGGACAGAGAACAGGTTAGGAGGAGGCTGCGCCCTCTCACTGAAGCTCAGTATACACACAGTGTGGCAGAATATGGACCTTGCACCCTCATCTGCTGTGTCAACAAAACCTGATCTTATATTTAACAGAAAAACTAGACAGAGAAGCCCTGACTGATTTCAGAGTACAAATATCTGTATGAAGGCTCATGTCTGAGGACTAGGGTGTGTGTCGCCAGTGTCATGGCGTCCCAAAATACATCTCTATCACGTGTCCATTCTCCTCCCCACACGCTCCCATTGTACATCTATGTCCTTCCCACCTACACCTTCCCATAGTCACTCTGCCTATCCTCACACCTCTCCCTCATTATTCTGTCTTCCCACCCAACAGTACGTGCCACCATGTCTCTCTGCCCTGCAACTCGATCAGTATGTACGTGTTATGGTTTAGTACACTCAGACACGTTAGGTTTAGGTAAAAACAATTTTATTGAAGCACACAAGAAATAATGTAACCCTCACGGGTCCAGTAAATAGCATCAACTGACACAGGACAGGTTACAAGCGGTTACCCACATGGGTCCAGTATGGTACACAACACAATACTGACACAGGTCAGGTAATATCGTGATACAGTGTATGAGTCCGATATGTACAGTGGAGCCACAGGCAGGGTGGCTAGCAATAGCTGTGGTACAATGTCGCCAAACGCAACATGAGGCGACAATGGCAGAAGAGTAACGGTAGGCAATAATAACTAGCACGGTTCCACTATGGTGGACGCCCACCGTGGACTACAATAGGCTGGTCAGAGCTCGTGCCAAACGGAGGCCCAACGGAGTGGTCAATACCAATGCTCTTGCTATGCCCCAAAAGGTTAATGTGCTTCACATAAAATGAATGGCAACTGGAAGCGCCCAACTGACCTATATAAATGGTACGCCCAAGGTACTGGAAGCAACCCACACTGGTATAGCAAGTGGATAACGAGGCAACACCCCCAAAGGGGTTAATAATCACAATTGTCTGGATAACGGCAACCATGGGAAGCGCCCAACTGAACCCAAGTTAAGACCAAGCGATGCAGCACGGTGTGAGAGGATACTGGCACACTGAGACTCTGAGCCACCTGGCAGGATCAGACAAGGTACCCGAGTACCGGAGTCGTGAGATACAATCTGAGGGAACCGTGCAACCGTAAGCAGCCGGAACTGCCGGGGATAGCCCAGTAAAGGAGGCTGAGAGCAGGAACCACCGCCAAGCTGGTTCGGAAACCAGCACAGGAACGTCAGCCAAGCCGGGTCGGAACAGGAAGGAGGAACGTCAGCCAATCCGAATCGGTACACAGAATCAGGAGCAGAGACTAATGGCGTGGTCAGGCAGTCCAGGGTCATACATGGGTATCAGGATCACAGAACTAGCGCTAGGCATCAGGTACACCACGAAAGGGCACTAGCTGAGTGACAGCCCAGGGTATAAAAAGGCTGTCACTAGGAGGAGCAGTACAGCACAGCCAATAGGAGAGCAGCATAATCGAGATGGACAGAATGTCGCCCAGATCACGGGCGCTGTGATAGTACCCTCCTCTCAAAGACCCCCCTCCGAGAAGAGGGACCAGGCTTCCGGGGGTACTTGGTATGGAACATGCGCTGTAATCTGGGAGCATGAAGGTCCTTAGAATCCACCCATGAATGCTCCTCTGGGCCATAACCTTGCCAATGGACCAAATACTGCAATTTGCCTCTGAATCTGCGTGGGTCAATAATATTTTGCACCTCATATTCCTCCTGGCCTTGGATCTGAATAGGCCCTGGTGCCACGGGGGTGGTAGTATAACGATTACAGACCAGAGGCTTCAGCCGTGATACATGGAACACATTATGAATACGCATGGATGGTGGGAGGTCCAGAGGATAAGACACAGGATTAATTTTGCGAATAACTTTGAATGGACCAATGAACCGGGGAGCCAACTTATTGCAAGGAGTCTGAAGGTTAAGATTCTTAGAGGAGAGCCAGACCCTGTCCCCAACCTGGAAAGAGACCGCTGGCAGCCTTCTGCGATTAGCTTGGCGCTGATACCGCTGGAACGAAGCATTAAGGGTCCTCTGCACCTGTGCCCAATTGGAACGGAGTTGCTCCATATGCTCATCCAGAGCTGGAATCTGTTGTGACTGAAATGAGTCCGGAAGTAGACAAGGTTGAAACCCATAATTGATGAGAAACGGGGAGCTTCCAGACGATGAATTAACCGCACAATTCCTGGCAAACTCCGCCCAAGGCAACAGGTCGGCCCAATTATCATGATAGTCAGACACAAAACAGAGCAGAAATTGTTCCAAGCCCTGGTTGGCCCTCTCAGCGGCTCCGTTGATCTGGGGATGATATGCAGACGAAAACGATAACTGTATGACCATCTGCGCACAGAAAGCCTTCCAGAACCTTGACACAAATTGGCTCCCACGGTCTGATACCAATACTCTGGGTACACCGTGTAATCGAAACACCTCCCTGGCAAATACCCTTGCCAACTCCTGGGCAGAGGGAAGACCGGGCAAAGGCACGAAGTGTGCCATTTATGAAAATCTATCAACTATCATCAGAATAAAAGAATGTACCCTAGACACCGGTAACTCCCCCAAGGTACCCTAGGTGCGTTCGTTTCCCGGCCGGCTAGGGCAAGAATGCAACAGATGGCCCGCCTGGCCACAATACAAACAGAGACCTTGTCTGTGGCGGTGCGCCCTCTCCTCCTTAGATAGTCTAGTGAATCCCAGTTGCATAGGTTCACTATTTTCACCAGCTGTAGTTGGAGGTAAGGGAGGTGAGGGAGATATGGGTGGGAAATTTGACCTTACAGACCCCATTTCTCTCGCCCTCTGCCTCCGGTCTTTGGTTGCCATCTGTTCCCTAATACGGGAATCCATTAATATAGAAAAATCGATAAGTTCATCAAGCACAGTTGGCAGTTCTCGTGCTGCCGTCTCATCTTTCAATCGATCACAGAGACCTTGTGCGAATGCCGCTACCAACGCTTCATTGTTCCAGCCCACCTCTGCTGCTAGGGTATGGAATTCTATCACATAATCAGCAACTGTGCGAGACCCTTGTTGAATTTCCATCAATTTTTTTGCAGTAGTGGCGGCTCTCCCAGGAACCTCAAATACTCTACGAAACGCCCTTACAAACTCAGAGAAGTTCTGAGTACATGGTTTAGCGGTCTGCCATAGCGGATTTGCCCATGCCAGGGCTCTGCCCGTAAGCAAGGAAATCATAAACCCCACTTTACTGAGATCAGTGGGAAAAACATGAGGGGTTAATTCAAGGAATATTTCCAACTGGTTAATGAACCCCCTACAGAGGGTAGGTTCGCCATCGTACCTGAGAGGTAATGGAGAGGTAGCCGTCAGCCCTTTGTTAGCGTTAGTTAGTGTACTAGACTGCGCTTCCGGTGTCAGAACGGAGGGGACCACTGGAGCCGGTACTGGTTTACTCAAGTGTGCTGTGCGCTCAAGAATCATTTGGACAACCAAAGCCAACTGGTCTAATCGTTGTTCTTGGAGATCCATCCTCCAATGGATACTCCAATGTGCATTACTGTCACCGTTACCGTCTGAGGTCATGGCCCTTTTGTACTGTTACGGTTCAGTACACTCAGACACGTTAGGTTTAGGTAAAAACACAATTTTATTGAAGCGCACAAGAAATAATGTAACCCTCACGGGTCCAGTAAATAGCATCAACTGACACAGGACAGGTTACAAGCGGTTACCCACATGGGTCCAGTATGGTACACAACACAATACTGACACAGGTCAGGTAATATCATGATACAGTGTATGAGTCCGATATGTACAGTGGAGCCACAGGCAGAGTGGCTAGCAATAGCTGTGGTACAATGTTGCCAAACGCAACAGGAGGCGACAATGGCAGAAGAGTAACGGTAGGCAATGATAACTAGCACGGTTCCACTATGGTGGACACCCACCGTGGACTACAATAGGCTGGTCAGAGCTTGTGCCAAACGGAGACCCAACGGAGCGGTCAACACCAATGCTCTTGCTATGCCCCAAAGGGTTAATGTGCTTCACATAAAATGAATGGCAACTGGAAGCGCCCAACTGACCTATATAAATGGTACGCCCAAGGTACTGGAAGCAACCCACACTGGTATAGCAAGTAGATAACGAGGCAACACCCCCGAAGGGGTTAATAATCACAATGGTCTGGATAACGGCAACCACGGGAAGCGCCCAACTGAACCCAAGTTAAGACCAAGCGATGCAGCACGGTGTGAGAGGATACTGGCACACTGAGACTCTGAGCCACCTGGCAGGATCGGACAAGGTACCGGAGTCGTGAGATACAATCTGAGGGAACCGTGCAACCGTAAGCAGCCGGAACTGCCGGGGATAGCCCAGTAAAGCAAGCTGAGAGCAGGAACCACCGCCAAGCTGGTTCGGAAACCAGCACAGGAACGTCAGCCAAGCCGGGTCGGAACAGGAAGCAGGAACGTCAGTCTCGCTGCGTCGGTACACAAAGCAGGAACGTCGGTCTCGCCGGGTCAGTACACGGAGCAGGAACGTCAGCCAGGCCGGGTCAGAACAGGAAGCAGGAATGTCAGCCAATCTGAATCGGTACACAGAATCAGGAGCAAAGACTAATGGCGTGGTCAGGCAGTCCGGGGTCATACACTGGTATCAGGATCACAGAACTAGAGCTAGGCATCAGATACACCACGAAAGGGCACTAGCCGAGTGACAGCCCAGGGTATAAAAAGGCTGTCACTAGGAGGAGCAGTACAGGCAGCCAATAGGAGAGCAGCATAATCGAGATGGACAGAATGTCGCCCAGATCATGGGCGCTGTGATAGTACATCTATCTGTCTCTGCATCACCTTCTCCATGTCTCCCCTGTACACACAACTCCCTATAGTTCTCTGCACACCATCTATAGAAATTATCCACACAACTCCCATTATCTCTCTGCCCCTCATACACATCTCCAATTATCTCTCTGCCCCATCTCCCCCAGTACACACACACAACTCTCCATTCCTCTCTACACCTCCATCTCTCCCAGTACACACACGAATCTCCATTCCTCTCTACACCTCCATCTCTCCCAGTACACACACGAATCTCCATTGCTCTCTACACCTCCATCTCTCCCAGTACACACACAACTCTCCATTCCTCTCTACACCTCCATCTCTCCCAGTACACACAACTCTCCATTCCTCTCTACACCTCCATCTCTCCCAGTACACACACGAATCTCCAATTATCTCTCTGCCCCATCTCCCCCAGTACACACACACAACTCTCCATTCCTCTCTACACCTCCATCTCTCCCAGTACACACACGAATCTCCATTCCTCTCTACACCTCCATCTCTCCCAGTACACACACGAATCTCCATTGCTCTCTACACCTCCATCTCTCCCAGTACACACACAACTCTCCATTCCTCTCTACACCTCAATCTCTCCCAGTACACACAACTCTCCATTCCTCTCTACACCTCCATCTCTCCCAGTACACACACAACTCTCCATTCTAATCTATACCTCCATCTCTCCCAGTACACACACAAACCTCCATTCCTCTCTACACCTCCATCTCTCCCAGTACACACACAACTCTCCATTCTAATCTATACCTCCATCTCTCCCAGTACACACACAAACCTCCATTCCTCTCTACACCTCCATCTCTCCCAGTACACACACAACTCTCCATTCTAATCTATACCTCCATCTCTCCCAGTACACACACAAACCTCCATTCCTCTCTACACCTCCATCTCTCCCAGTACACACAACTCTCCATTCTAATCTATACCTCCATCTCTCCCAGTACACACACAAACCTCCATTCCTCTCTACACCTCCATCTCTCCCAGTACACACAACACTCCATTCCTCTCTACACCTCCATCTCTCCCAGTACAGACACAACTCTCCATTCCTCTCTACACCTCCATCTCTCCCAGTACACACACAACTCTCCATTCCTCTCTACACCTCCATCTCTCCCAGTACAGACACAACTCTCCATTCCTCTCTACACCTCCATCTCTCCCAGTACACACACCGCTCTCCATTCCTCTGTACACCTCCATCTCTCCCAGTACACACAACTCTCCATTCCTCTCTACACCTCCATCTCTCCCATTACACACACAACTCTCCATTCCTCTCTACACCTCCATCTCTCCCAGTACACACACAACTCTCCATTCCTCTCTACACCTCCATCTCTCCCAGTACACACACAACTCTCCATTCCTCTCTACACCTCCATCTCTCCCATTACACACAACTCTCCATTCCTCTCTACACCTCCATCTCTCCCAGTACACACACAACTCTCCATTCCTCTCTACACCTCCATCTCTCCCAGTACACACAACTCTCCATTCCTCTCTACACCTCCATCTCTCCCAGTACACACACAACTCTCCATTCCTCTCTACACCTCCATCTCTCCCAGTACACACACCGCTCTCCATTCCTCTCTACACCTCCATCTCTCCCAGTACACACACAACTCTCCATTCCTCTCTACACCTCCATCTCTCCCAGTACACACAACTCTCCATTCCTCTCTACACCTCCATCTCTCCCAGTACACACACAACTCTCCATTCCTCTCTACACCTCCATCTCTCCCAGTACACACACAACTCTCCATTCCTCTCTACACCTCCATCTCTTCCAGTACACACAACTCTCCATTCCTCTCTACACTTCCATCTCTTCCAGTACACACACAACTGTCCATTCCTCTCTACACCTCCATCTCTCCCAGTACACACACCGCTCTCCATTCCTCTCTACACCTCCATCTCTCCCAGTACACACACAACTCTCCATTCCTCTCTACACCTCCATCTCTCCCAGTACACACAACTTTCCATTCCTCTCTACAACTCCATCTCTCCCAGTACACACACAACTCTCCATTCCTCTTTACACCTCCATCTCTCTCAGTACACACACAACTCTCCATTCCTGTGTTGTTGATGGAATAGCTGGAAAGCAGCAGTATGTCAAAAGGTCAGAAGAAGACAAGGTCAACATGACAACCAGCTGTCATCATGATTAAGTGGTCATCACGGCTTCTGAAGTGTGTGTGTGTGTGTGCGCGCGCAGGGGGACAAGAGCTGGAGTTGGCACCAAGAATCACGTGAAGAATGAGGAGAATTCTTGAATGAGACCCAGAAAGCTGCATCTTCCCCGTTGCTTGTTCCTTCCCTCGGTAATATAAGGTGGCAGGGTGTATCCCTCAAAAGAGAGACTGGCAGGAATGGAGTATTTGTGTATGGGGCAGGAGAGGACATCATTTAGTGATAATGTCCTGTGTTACGTGTCTATACGTACACACACATACTAGGTGCTTCTGTGACTGCTACTTGGTTGGTGAGTCCAAGGTTCCCTCAAGATCCCTGTACCATTGCTGACTCTTACTGCCAGTTTTCACTCTATACTTCTGAGCCTCTTTGTCCTACAATTAACTGGCAGATCATGTTAATCAATGTCCATGCTTATGGATTTTCACATAAGGGTTATTACATATGTACCATGGGCCTAACTGAGACACTTCAAGAGTTTAATGAGGACGTTGAATCCAGTTACTCTTTTGTGGAAAGAATGAAGCAGTTTATGAGAGTAAACGATATACCTGATAGCTAGCAGGTCTCTTGTTTTTTTACCGTGGTGGGGAGGAAGCCATATGGAATCCTGAAAGACTTGTTGGCCCCCCACAAAGCCAGTGCAAAAGTAATTTTAAGAGCTAGTAGCTATACTTTATAGATACTAAAAAGCCCAAACTTTTAGAAATAAGTTAAAGATTCAGGTTCTAATTCAGGAAACAACAACAACTGGGTTATAACATACAGACACATGTGGCTGAATTGAGAAGATTAGCTTCCACGTGGAACTTTGAGGCTCATTCTCCTATTGTTTCATCCCATTTATTTATTTATTTATTTTTCTAAAAGCTTTATTGAATAAAGTGTAAATTACATACACAAATCATTGGAGAAAAACACTTCAGAAATGGGTCCTAGGACCCAAAAGCAAGAACAAAAAAAGTAACATAACTTGTAAGAGATGAACAACATTACAAGAAAATTTGATGTCAAGAACATTTGCAAGTTTTGGTAATACAGCAGTAGTACATATAAAGACTTAAGCAACGAGGGCTCATGTAGCGCCAAGACAAGGTAAATTAGAGAGGACTAAGAAGATGGAGAGCGAGAAATATTAGTATGAAGTGAGAAGAATAAACAAGGCAGAGGGTAGGGAAGAGAAGAAGGGGTATGTGGCGGCAGGCACCAACCGTGGCAAGCCTCAGCGAATAGTCAAGGTATCCAAGATGGATACAAGAGAGAGCAGGTGATAATTGAGACATCCTCCAAAAGGAGAACCACAAACGAAGGGCCGACAACCCCTGCATAGAAAAAATAAAGAAATAAAGAAAAAAGTGTTTATACACTATCAGCATCCACCAGGTCTCGCGGTCGCAACTCCGATCTAAATGTTATCCATCCAGCCCAAAGGTTATTGAAGACCCGTAAGGAGGATGTATAAGTGGCATATCGTTGTTCCATAAGGAATAGGTCCTCCATCCCTCGAAGCCAACCAGATACCAAAGGAGGGTCTTCCGAGAGCCAAAAAATAGGGATTTGCGCCCTAGCTACAGTTAGCATCAAACGTAAAATAGGCAAAGAACAAACAAGGGAAGGAGAACAAGGTTCAGGAGCAAGGGAAAAGAGGCGCATCCAGGGATCTTTAGGCAACGCACACAAGGTGATTTTATGGATGAGTGACAGAATAGAGTCCCAGAAGAATAAGAATTAAAGAACATGACCACCATATATGTAACATGGTACCTGGCCCTCTCTTACATCTCCAGCAGATGTTGGAGCAAGAAGGCGAGAAGTGAGAAATCCGCTCCAGAGTCATATACCATCTGGTAAGGATTTTATAATTGAGTTCTCTCATCTTCATGTCACGGATACATGTAAAATTAAGTTTGAATGTTGAAGTCCAACGTTCCCACGGAATAGCCATTTCAAGTTCATTTTCCCATTTATTTATTTTAACATACTACTATTATAAGACACTGAATACACTGTTTGGCGCCATATAAATAAAGATATACGTACATTTGCCCTAAACAAGACTATTCAGAAAAAGTCTACTGTCAGAGAAGAACCTAACAGACAAGTCTGCTACTGACATCACTTTAGCTATGGAAGTGGCAGAAGTAGACGCTTCACACTTGTATGGTCACAACAACAGTCAGATGTCCAAATCCCAGGGAGAACAAAAGGAGATTTTCAGACTGTCTATAAATGGTGTGCCACCCTCTAAACGCCAGTCCAGGCAGCAACAATGATTCCAGTGTCTGTCAGCAGCACAGAGTGCACCAGCATGCAATTTAAAGGACTCCTGGCAGTCCACAGACCTGGACGGGGCATGAACCGATTACAGATATTATACAGTCTAGTGATGGTGAACAGTGTCTGCTCCGTAATCCAGCTGACACCACAAGTTCTCTGCGTCTTTAATTCAAGTAATTTAATCTCTGGCCCCATCTATATCACCAAATACCCCACCATCCTCTCAACCAGCAAGAACCATTCAAACTCCATACAGACGGCAGTGCCCCGAGCCACTCAGAAACTGGAGGAATCCATGACATTAGCAGCTCTCTCTTCTCACGTTCTTAGTCCTTGTTGTTTTGTGTTGTTGCATGTAGGGGGTGTGGTGTTGGAGAGGAAGGGGTGATGTGAAGCCTGCATCGCCGTAACAACATAACACTGGGAGGGCATTCAATGAGACAAGATTTCCATGTCTGGTGCTCCACCGCTGGGAGACCGGCAGAACTATCAGACATCATCACGTTGGCATCCAGTGTGGGGGACGTGATGTATCCAAGGACAGGAGAAGAGCGCACAGTGGGCAGCCCACTGGAGAAGAGAACAGACACCCATCTACTGATTCATGTCTGGAGCCATCTGACCAAAGAAACTTTGATACTGATATTAATAAACAGGGGTGGTTGTTTGCGCCCCCCCAAAGAATACACTCTGCATCTTCTTTAAAATACCACATTAGTGACAAGGATGCCTTCCAGCCTGCCACAGCCACTCTTCCTGCAGCTGCACTCCATTCATTTCTGGTCTTCATGTGCTGGATGTGTCAAGATTTGATTCCATTTCAAATCATTCAGAAGGTCCAGGAGGTTTGGCCCACAGCAGTACAAAGTTCTCTGCAACTGTATGACAGATGCCAACTGCAATTAACTTCTCAAGATGGGTGTCTTGTGGAGCTCACCCCTCATTGTCCCCACTACCCAACACCCAACTACGTTAGCCATCCTTCATGAGGGACACTCTAAGGTGGTCTGTATGAAACAATGAGTGATAATGGCAGTCTGGTGGCTATATTCGTACGATGATGTTGCCTCATGGATTAACCAGTGCCCAGGCTGTACCAAAATGAGGAGGCCCCACCCTTCAACACAGACTCAAATGTAGGACTGGCCGTCCATGTCTTGGGAGAGTGCATGTGAATTTTGAGGCCTCATTTAGGGGATTGCATATTTAGTCTTACCTGATGCACAGTAAAAGTGGCCTGAGGTATGGCCCATATCAAATACTACAAACATCGCCACAATCCACATTCTGAAAATAATTTTCGCCACTTTCGGCTTTCCCAAAGCACGTTGTCTCTGACAATGGCCCACAGTTCACTTCACAGGAATTCAAGGATCACTTGTCGGTGATTGGAGCCACACGGTACCATACCACCAGACCACAAATGGGAAAGCTGAACATTCTGTGCAAACTTTAAAGTCTGTATTGATGGCCTTCACAGAAGAAGTGTGTAATGTTCCAGACACTCCTGGTGTATTAACACAATTCTTCACACACCACCACCGAAGTGGCCCTAGACCTGCTCATATTTGGTTGACATCTCAGGACCAATTCTCATACCTTAAAGCCGGATTTCTGCCTGTACACACACACAACATGTATGTCTGTCTGTACACACATGTCATGTCTGTACATGCACACGCCACAAGCCATGTCTGTATACACAAGCCATGTCTATCTGCACACATACACAAGAAGAACAAGAATTTAATAGCACTCTTGATATACAGAGTAGAGGGTGGGTAAACCCACTGCTTTATTGGAACAAAGATACAGAAGGATACACCGAGCACTCAAACCTTATGTGTTTCGCACAAAACTGTGCTTACTCATAGTCATAGTCCACCATCTACTCCTGATCTCAAGAGTGTAATTCATGGTAATTCTTGTTCTACATGTGTCAAGGACAGATTGGAAATCTGTTGGGAGTCAGCACCTTCTGGGACTTGAGATGGATTTGGTGAGTCACAAATGATGTTTGTCTCAAGAACTCCAATGTAATTAAGTGCTGCCTTGATTTTTTTTGTTCTACTGAACACATACACACACCATGTCTGTCTTTACAAACACACACCATGTCTGTCTCTATACACAACCCATGTCTGTCTGTGTGTCCATGTGCACCCTATCTCAGTCTGTATGTACACAAACACCCTATGTTGCAAATAGCTAAAGAGGTTCAATTGTGTTTTAGAGGGTCTTGGTGGGGTTGTGGCTGGTGGGCAGGGCATTACCATGAATATTTAGGTTATTTAATGACCTATTGACACCTCTATGTGTAACTGAATAAATGATGAGGTTTATTGCAGTGGAGCAATGTGATACACTTCTATACACACCACACAGTCTGATCTCCTAAACACAGGGACATCAGGGTGATACACTTCTATACACACCAAACAGTCTGATCTCCTAAACAAAGGGACACCAGGGTGATACACTTATATACACACCACACAGTCTGATCTCCTAAACACAGGGACACCAGGGTGATACACTTATATACACACCACACAGTCTGATGTCCTAAACACAGGGACATCAGGGTGATACATTTATATATACACACCACACAGTCTGATCTCCTACACACAGGGGCACCAGGGTGATACACTTATATACACACCACACAGTCTGATCTCCTAAACACAGGGACACCAGGGTGATACACTTCTATACACACCAAACAGTCTGATCTCCTAAACACAGGGACACCAGGGTGATACACTTCTATACACACCACACAGTCTGATCTCCTAAACACAGGGACACCAGAGTGATACACTTATATACACACCACACAGTCTGATCTCATAAACACAGGGACACCAGGGTGATACATTTCTATACACACCACACAGTCTGATCTCCTAAACACAGGGACACCAGGGTGATACACTTACATACACCCCACACAGTCTGATCTCCTAAACACAGGGACACCAGGGTGATACACTTATATACACACCACACAGTCTGATCTCCTACACACAGGGACACCAGGGTGATACACTTCTATACACACCACACAGTCTGATCTCCTAAACACAGGGACACCAGGGTGATACACTTCTATACACATCATACAGTCTGATCTCCTAAACACAGGGACACCAGGGTGATACACTTCTATACACACCAAACAGTCTGATCTCCTAAACACAGGGACACCAGGGTGATACATTTCTATACACACCACACAGTCTGATATCCTAAACACAGGGACACCAGGGTGATACACTTCTATACACACCACACAGTCTGATCTCCTAAACACAGGGACACCAGGGTGATACACTTATATACACACCACACAGTGTGATCTCCTAAACACAGGGACACCAGGGTGATACACTTATATACACACCACACAGTCTGATCTCCTAAACACAGGGACACCAGGGTGATACACTTATATACACACCACACAGTCTGATCTCCTAAACACAGGGACACCAGGGTGATACACTTCTATACACACCACACAGTCTGATCTCCTAAACACAGAGACACCAGGGTGATACACTTCTATACACACCACACAGTCTGATCTCCTAAACACGAGGACACCAGGGTGATACACTTATATACACACCACACAGTCTGATCTCCTAAACACAGGGACACCAGGGTGATACACTTATATACACCACACAGTCTGATCTCCTAAACACAGGGACACCAGGGTGATACACTTATATACACACCACACAGTCTGATCTCCTAAACAAAGGGACACCAGGGTGATACACTTCTATACACACCACACAGTCTGATCTCCTAAACACAGGGACACCAGGGTGATACAATTCTATACACACCACACAGTCTGATCTCCTAAACACAGGGACACCAGGGTGATACACTTATATACACACCACACAGTCTGATCTCCTAAACACAGGGACACCAGGGTGATACACTTCTATACACACCACACAGTCTGATCTCCTACACACAGGGACACCAGGGTGATACACTTCTATACACACCACACAGTCTGATCTCCTAAACACAGGGACACCAGGGTGATATACTTCTATACACACCACACAGTCTGATCTCCTAAACACAGGGACACCAGGGTGATACACTTACATACACACCACACAGTCTGATCCCCTAAACACAGGGACACCAGGGTGATACACTTATATACACATCACACAGTCTGATCTCCTAAACACAGGGACACTAGGGTGATACACTTCTATACACACCACACAGTCTGATCTCCTAAACACAGGGAAACCAGGGTGATACACTTATATAGCCACCACACAGTCTGATCTCCTAAACATAGGGACACCAGGGTGATACACTTCTATACACACCACACAGTCTGATCTCCTAAACACAAGGACACCAGGGTGATACACTTATATACACACCACACAGTCTGATCTCCTACACACAGGGACACCAGGGTGATACACTTATATACACACCACACAGTCTGGTCTCCTAAACACAGGGACACCAGGGTGATATACTTATATACACACCACACAGTCCGATCTCCTAAACACAGGGACACCAGGGTGATACACTTATATACACACCACACAGTCTGATCTCCTAAACACAGGGACACCAGGGTGATACACTTACATACACACCACAGTCTGATGTCCTAAACACAGGGACACCAGGGAGATAGACTTATATACACACCACCCAGTCTGATCTCCTAAACACAGGAACACCAGGGTGATACACTTATATACATACCACACAGTCTGATCTCCTAAACACAGGGACATCAGGGTGATACACTTCTATACACACCACACAGTCTGATCTCCTAAACACAGGGACACCAGGGAGATAGACTTATATACACACCACCCAGTCTGATCTCCTAAACACAGGGACACCAGGGTGATACACTTATATATACACCACACAGTCTGGTCTCCTAAACACAGGGACACCAGGGAGATAGACTTATATACACACCACACAGTCTGATCTCCTAAACACAGGGACACCAGGGTGATACACTTATATACACACCACACAGTCTGATCTCTTAAAAACAAGGACACCAGGGTGATACACTTATATACACACCTCACTTTCTGATCTCCTAAACACAAGGACACCAGGGTGATACACTTCTATACACACCACACAGTCTGATCTCCTAAACACAGGGACACCAGGGTGATACACTTCTATACACACCACACAGTCTGATCTCCTAAACACAGGGACACCAGGGTGATACACTTCTATACACACCAAACAGTCTGATCTCCTACACACAGGGACACCAGGGTGATACACTTCTATACACACCACACAGTCTGATCTCCTAAACACAGTGACACCAGGGTGATACACTTCTAAACACACCGCACAGTCTGATCTCCTAAACACAAGGACACCAGGGTGATACACTTATAAACACACCACACAGTCTGATCTCCTAAACACAGGGACACCAGGGTGATACACTTATATACATACCACACAGTCTGATCTCCTAAACACGGTGACACCAGGGTGATACACTTCTATACACACCATACAGGCTGATCTCCTAAACACAAGGACACCAGGGTGATACACTTCTATACACACCACACAGTCTGATCTCCTAAACACAGGGACACCAGGGTGATACACTTATATACACACCACACAGTCTGATCTCCTACACACAGGGACACCAGGGTGATATACTTATATACACACCACACAGTCTGATCTCCTACACACAGGGACACCAGGGTGATACACTTCTATACACACCACACAGACTGATCTCCTAAACACAGGGACACCAGGGTGATACACTTATATACACACCACACAGTCTGATCTCCTAAACATAGGGACACCAGGGTGATACACATATATACACACCACACAGTCTGATCTCCTACACACAGGGACACCAGGGTGATACACTTCTATACACACCACACAGACTGATCTCCTAAGCACAGGGACACCAGGGTGATACACTTATATACACACCACACAGTCTGATATTGTAAACACAGGGACACCAGGGTGATACACTTATATACACACCACACAGTCTGATCTCCTACACACAGGGACACCAGGGTGATACACTTATATACACACCACACAGTCTGATCTCCTACACACAGGGACACCAGGATGATACACTTCTATACACACCACACAGTCTGATCTCCTAAACACAGGGACACCAGGGTGATACACATATATACACACCACACAGTCGGATCTCCTACACACAGGGACACCAGGGTGATACACTTCTATACACACCACACAGTCTGATCTCCTAAACACAGGGACACCAGGGTGATACACTTCTATACACACCACACAGTGTGATCTCCTAAACACAGGGACACCAGGGTGATACACTTATATACACACCACACAGTCTGATCTCCTAAACACAGGGACACCAGGGTGATACACTTATATACACACCACACAGTCTGATCTCCTAAACACAGGGACACCAGGGTGATACACTTATATATACACCACACAGTCTGGTCTCCTAAACACAGGGACACCAGGGAGATAGACTTATATACACACCACACAGTCTGATCTCCTACACACAGGGACACCAGGGTGATACACTTATATACACACCACACAGTCTGATCTCCTAAACACAGGGACACCAGGGTGATACACTTATATACACACCACACAGTGTGATCTCCTAAACACAGGGACACCAGGGTGATACACTTATATATACACCACACAGTCTGGTCTCCTAAACACAGGGACACCAGGGAGATAGACTTATATACACACCACACAGTCTGATCTCCTAAACACAGGGACACCAGGGTGATACACTTATATACACACCACACAGTGTGATCTCCTAAACACAGGGACACCAGGGTGATACACTTATATATACACCACACAGTCTGGTCTCCTAAACACAGGGACACCAGGGAGATAGACTTATATACACACCACACAGTCTGATCTCCTACACACAGGGACACCAGGGTGATACACTTATATACACACCACACAGTCTGATCTCCTAAACACAGGGACACCAGGGAGATAGACTTATATACACACCACATAGACTGATCTCCTACACACAGCAACACAAAGGAGGTGTGCATCCCTATTATCCCCTAAAGAGGAACACTTGGGAGAAATATACTCCTAATATCTCCTACATGTGGAAGGTATGCTATGTCTCTCTTCACACACACCATGTCTGCCTATACAAACTCCACATATGTCTGTACATCCCCACCCCCCACATAATATATAGATGTCTGCACAGCCCCCATGTCAGTACCAACACTGATCCTCTCGTTTTTGCAGTTCACTTCCTGGTCCTCTGGGGCACGCCTACTATTCTGATCACATGAGAATGACACCAACTATCCATCAAGGAGTTCAAACCACTAGGGGGAGCATAAAACAAAATCTGTGTTCCAGACAGGAGATGCTACAGCCATGTTTGTGTAGACCAAAGGCACTGTCCTCTCCAAGCATGTTTCATAATATGGCAAAATGTGAAAACTGCTGCAATTGTGATTACTGCACTTAAATTATTCTAACACGGCAGGATACACCCCATATCCCTTCATAGCATTACCCCATATACACACTGCAGAATACACCCCATATCCCTTTATATAATTACCCCATATACACACTGCAGAATACACCCCATATCCCTTTATATCATTACCTTATATCGTATAGACACCGCAGGACCCGCCGATTCCTATCCCTACAGAATAAGGTACCGTATCCCTTTATATCATTACCTTATATCGTATACACACCGCAGGACCCGCCGATTCCTATCCCTACAGAATAAGGTACCGTATCCCTTTATATCATCACCTTATATCGTATACACACCGCAGGACCCGCCGATTCCTATCCCTACAGAATAAGGTACCGTATCCCTTTATATCATCACCTTATATCGTATACACACCGCAGGACCCACCGATTCCTATATCTACAGAATAAGGTACCGTATCCCTTTATATCATCACATTATATCGTATACACACCACAGGACCCACCGATTCCTATCCCTACAGAATAAGGTACCGTATCCCTTCATATCATCACCTTATATCGTATACACACCGCAGGACCCACCGATTCCTATCCCTACAGAATAAGGTACCGTATCCCTTTATATCATCACCTTATATCGTATACACACCGCAGGACCCACCGATTCCTATACCTACAGAATAAGGTACATATCCCTTTATATCATTACCTTATATCGTATACACACCGCAGGACCCACCGATTCCTATACCTACAGAATAAGGGACCGTATCCCTTTATATCATCACCTTATATTGTATACACACCGCAGGACCCGCCGATTCCTATCCCTACAGAATAAGGTACCGTATCCCTTTATATTATTACCTTATATCGTATACACACCGCAGGACACGCCGATTCCTATACCTACAGAATAAAGTACCGTATCCCTTTATATCATCACCTTATATCATATACACACCGCAGGACCCGCCAATTCCTATCCCTACAGAATAAGGTACCGTATCCCTTTATATCATCACCTTATATCATATACACACCGCAGGACCCGCAGATTCCTATCCCTACAGAATAAGGTACCATATCCCTTTATATCATTACCTTATATCGTATACACACCGCAGGACCCGCAGATTCCTATCCCTACAGAATAAGGTACCATATCCCTTTATATCATCACCTTATATCATATACACACCGCAGGACCCGCAGATTCCTATCCCTACAGAATAAGGTACCATATCCCTTTATATCATTACCTTATATCGTATACACACCGCAGGACCCTCCGATTCCTATCCCTATAGAATAAGGTACATATCCCTTTATATCATCACCTTATATCGTATACACACCGCAGGACCCACCGATTCCTATCCCTACAGAATAAGGTACCGTATCCCTTTATATCATCACCTTATATCGTATACACACCGCAGGACTCGCCGATTCCTATCCCTACAGAATAAGGTACCGTATCCCTTTATATCATCACCTTATATCGTATACACACCGCAGGACACGCCAATTCCTATCCCTATAGAATAAGGTACCATATCCCTTTATATCATTACCTTATATCGTATACACACAGCAGGACCCTCCGATTCCTATCCCTATAGAATAAAGTACCGTATCCCTTTATATCATCACCTTATATCGTATACACACCGCAGGACCCACCGATTCCTATACCTACAGAATAAGGTACATATCCCTTTATATCATCACCTTATATCGTATACACACCGCAGGACCCGCCGATTCCTATCCCTACAGAATAAGGTACCGTATCCCTTTATATCATCACCTTATATCGTATACACACCGCAGGACTCGCCGATTCCTATCCCTACAGAATAAGGTACCATATCCCTTTATATCATCACCTTATATCGTATACACACCGCAGGACCCACCGATTCCTATACCTACAGAATAAGGTACCGTATCCCTTTATATCATCACCTTATATCGTATACACACCGCAGGATCCGCCGATTCCTATCCCTACAGAATAAGGTACCGTATCCCTTTATATCATCACCTTATATCGTATACACACCGCAGGACCCACCGATTCCTATACCTACAGAATAAAGTACCGTATCCCTTTATATCATCACCTTATATCGTATACACACCGCAGGACTCGCCGATTCCTATCCCTACAGAATAAGGTACGTATCCCTTTATATCATCACCTTATATCGTATACACACCGCAGGACCCACCGATTCCTATCCCTACAGAATAAGGTACCGTATCCCTTTATATCATTACCTTATATCATATACACACCGCAGGTCCCGCCGATTCCTATCCCTACAGAATAAGGTACCGTATCCCTTTATATCATCACCTTATATCATATACACACCGCAGGTCCCGCCGATTCCTATCCCTACAGAATAAGGTACCGTATCCCTTTATATCATCACCTTATATCGTATACACACCGCAGGACCCACCGATTCCTATCCCTACAGAATAAGGTACCGTATCCCTTTATATCATCACCTTATATCGTATATACACCGCAGGACCCGCCGATTCCTATCCCTACAGAATAAGGTACCGTATCCCTTTATATCATCACCTTATATCGTATACACACCACAGGACCCACCAATTCCTATAACTACAGAATAAGGTACCGTATCCCTTTATATCATCACCTTATATCGTATATACACCGCAGGACCCGCCGATTCCTATCCCTACAGAATAAGGTACCGTATCCCTTTATATCATCACCTTATATCGTATACACACCGCAGGACCCACCGATTCCTATACCTACAGAATAAAGTACCGTATCCCTTTATATCATCACCTTATATCGTATACACACCGCAGGACTCGCCGATTCCTATCCCTACAGAATAAGGTACGTATCCCTTTATATCATCACCTTATATCGTATACACACCGCAGGACCCACCGATTCCTATCCCTACAGAATAAGGTACCGTATCCCTTTATATCATCACCTTATATCGTATACACACACCGCAGGACCCGCCGATTCCTATCCCTACAGAATAAGGTACCGTATCCCTTTATATCATTACCTTATATCGTATACACACCGTAGGACCCGCCGATTCCTATCCCTACAGAATAAGGTACCGTATCCCTTTATATCATCACCTTATATCGTGTACACACCGCAGGACCCACCGATTCCTATCCCTACAGAATAAGTTACATATCCCTTTATATCATCACCTTATATCGTATACACACCGCAGGACCTGCCGATTCCTATCCCTACAGAATAAGGTACCGTATCCCTTTATATCATTACCTTATATCGTATACACACCGCAGGACCCACCGATTCCTATCCCTACAGAATAAGGTACCGTATCCCTTTATATCATCACCTTATATCGTATACACACCGCAGGACCCACCCATTCCTATCCCTACAGAATAAGGTACCGTATCCCTTTATATCATCACCTTATATCGTGTACACACCGCAGGACCCGCCGATTCCTATCCCTACAGAATAAGGTACCGTATCCCTTTATATCATCACCTTATATCGTATACACACCGCAGGACCTGCCGATTCCTATCCCTACAGAATAAGGTACCGTATCCCTTTATATCATTACCTTATATCGTATACACACCGCAGGACCCTCCGATTCCTATACCTACAGAATAAGGTACCATATCCCTTTATATCATCACCTTATATCGTATACACACCGCAGGACCTGCCGATTCCTATCCCTACAGAATAAGGTACCGTATCCCTTTATATCATTACCTTATATCGTATACACACCGCAGGACCCTCCGATTCCTATACCTACAGAATAAGGTACCGTATCCCTTTATATCATCACCTTATATCGTATACACACCGCAGGACCTGCCGATTCCTATCCCTACAGAATAAGGTACCGTATCCCTTTATATCATTACCTTATATCGTATACACACCGCAGGACCCTCCGATTCCTATACCTACAGAATAAGGTACCGTATCCCTTTATATCATCACCTTATATCGTATACACACCGCAGGACCCACCGATTCCTATCCCTACAGAATAAGGTACAATATCCCTTTATATCATCACCTTATATCGTATACACACCGCAGGACCCACCGATTCCTATCCCTACAGAATAAGGTACATATCCCTTTATATCATTACCTTATATCGTATACACACCGCAGGACCCACCGATTCCTATCCCTACAGAATAAGGTACATATCCCTTTATATCATTACCTTATATCGTATACACACCGCAGGACCCACCGATTCCTATCCCTACAGAATAAGGTACCGTATCCCTTTATATCATCACCTTATATCATATACACACCGCAGGACCCACCGATTTCTATCCCTACAGAATAAGGTACCGTATCCCTTTATATCATTACCTTATATCGTATACACACCGCAGGACCCACCGATTCCTATCCCTACAGTATAAGGTACCGTATCCCTTTATATCATCACCTTATATCGTATACACACAGCAGGACCCTCCGATTCCTATCCCTACAGAATAAGGTACCGTACCCCTTTATATCATCACCTTATATCGTATACACACCGCAGGACCCGCCGATTCCTATACCTACAGAATAAGGTACCGTATCCCTTTATATCATCGCCTTATATCGTATACACACCGCAGGACCCGCCGATTCCTATCCCTACAGAATAAGGTACCGTATCCCTTTATATCATCACCTTATATCGTATACACACCGCAGGACCCGCCGATTCCTATCCCTAAAGAATAAGGTACCGTATCCCTTTATATCATCACCTTATATCGTATACACACCGCTGGACCCACCGATTCCTATCCCTACAGAATAAGGTACCGTATCCCTTTATATCATCACCTTATATCGTATACACACCGCAGGACCCACCGATTCCTATCCCTACAGAATAAGGTACCGTATCCCTTTATATCATCACCTTATATCGTATACACACCGCAGGACCCACCGATTCCTATCCCTACAGAATAAGGTACCGTATCCCTTTATATCATCACCTTATATCGTATACACACCGCAGGACCCACCGATTCCTATCCCTACAGAATAAGGTACATATCCCTTTGTATCATCACCTTATATCGTATACACACCGCAGGACCCGCCGACTCCTATCCCTACAGAATAAGGTACCGTATCCCTTTATATCATCGCCTTATATCGTATACACACCGCAGGACCCGCCAATTCCTATACCTACAGAATAATGTACGGTATACCTTTATATCATCACCTTATATCGTATACACACCGCAGGACCCGCCGATTCCTATCCCTACAGAATAAGGTACTGTATCCCTTTATATCATCACCTTATATCGTATACACACCGCAGGACCCGCCAATTCCTATACCTACATAATAAGGTACCGTATCCCTTTATATCATCACCTTATATCGTATACACACAGCAGGACCCACCGATTCCTATCCCTACAGAATAAGGTACCGTATCCCTTTATATCATCACCTTATATCGTATACACACCGCAGGACCCACCGATTCCTATCCCTACAGAATAAGGTACATATCCCTTTATATCATCACCTTATATCGTATACACACCGCAGGACCCGCCGATTCCTATACCTACAGAATAAGGTACCGTATCCTTTTATATCATCACCTTATATCGTATACACACCGCAGGACCCGCCGATTCCTATACCTACAGAATAAGGTAACGTATCCCTTTATATCATCACCTTATATCGTATACACACCGCAGGACCCACCGATTCCTATTCCTACAGAATAAGGTACCGTATCCCTTTATATCATCACCTTATATCGTATACACACCGCAGGACCCACCGATTCCTATACCTACAGAATAAGGTACCGTATCCCTTTATATCATCACCTTATATCGTATACACACCGCAGGACCCACCGATTCCTATCCCTACAGAATAAGGTACCATATCCCTTTATATCATCACCTTATATCGTATACACACCGCAGGACCCACCGATTCCTATCCCTACAGAATAAGGTACAATATCCCTTTATATCATCACCTTATATCGTATACACACCGCAGGACCCACCGATTCCTATCCCTACAGAATAAGGTACCATATCCCTTTATATCATCACCTTATATCGTACACACACCGCAGGACCCGCCGATTCCTATCCCTACAGAATAAGGTACCGTATCCCTTTATATCATCACCTTATATCGTACACACACCGCAGGACCCACCGATTCCTATCCCTACAGAATAAGGTACCGTATCTCTTTATATCATCACCTTATATCGTATACACACCGCAGTACCCACCGATTCCTATCCCTACAGAATAAGGTACCGTATCCCTTTATATCATTACCTTATATCATATACACATCGCAGGACCCACCGATTCCTATCCCTACAGAATAAGGTACCGTATCCCTTTATATCATCACCTTATATCGTATACACACCGCAGGACCCACCGATTCCTATCCCTACAGAATAAGGTACCGTATCCCTTTATATCATCACCTTATATCGTATACACACCGCAGGACCCGCCGATTCCTATACCTACAGAATAAGGTACCGTATCCCTTTATATCATCACCTTATATCGTATACACACCGCAGGACCCACCGATTCCTATCCCTACAGAATAAGGTACCATATCCCTTTATATCATCACCTTATATCATATACACACCGCAGGACCCACCGATTCCTATCCCTACAGAATAAGGTACCGTATCCCTTTATATCATTACCTTATATCGTATACACACCGCAGGACCCTCCGATTCCTATCCCTACAGAATAAGGTACCGTATCCCTTTATATCATTACCTTATATCGTATACACACCGCAGGATCCGCCGATTCCTATCCCTACAGAATAAGGTACCGTATCCCTTTATATCATCACCTTATATCATATACACACCGCAGGACCCTCCGATTCCTATCCCTACAGAATAAGGTACCGTATCCCTTTATATCATCACCTTATATCGTATAGACACCGCAGGACCCGCCGATTCCTATCCCTACAGAATAAGGTACCGTATCCCTTTATATCATCACCTTATATCATATACACACCACAGGACCCACCGATTACTATCCCTACAGAATAAGGTACCGTATCCCTTTATATCATCACCTTATATCATATACACACCGCAGGACCCGCCGATTCCTATCCCTACAGAATAAGGTACATATCCCTTTATATCATCACCTTATATCATATACACACCGCAGGACCCGCCGATTCCTATCCCTACAGAATAAGGTACATATCCCTTTATATCATCACCTTATATCGTATACACACCGCAGGACCCGCCGATTCCTATACCTACAGAATAAGGTACATATCCCTTTATATCACCTTATATCGTATACACACCGCAGGACCCACCGATTCCTATCCCTACAGAATAAGGTACCGTATCCCTTTATATCATCACCTTATATCGTATACACACCGCAGGACCCGCCGATTCCTATCCCTACAGAATAAGGTACCGTATCCCTTTATATCATTACCTTATATCTTATACACACCGTAGGACCCGCCGATTCCTATCCCTACAGAATAAGGTACCGTATCCCTTTATATCATTACCTTATATCGTATTCACACCGCAGGACCCACCGATTCCTATCCCTACAGAATAAGGTACCGTATCCCTTTATATCATCACCTTATATCGTATACACACCGCAGGACCCACCGATTCCTATACCTACAGAATAAGGTACCGTATCCCTTTATATCATCACCTTATATCGTATACACACCGCAGGACCCGCCGATTCCTATCCCTACAGAATAAGGTACCGTATCCCTTTATATCATCACCTTATATCGTATACACACCGCAGGACCCGCCGATTCCTATCCCTACAGAATAAGGTACCGTATCCCTTTATATCATTACCTTATATCTTATACACACCGTAGGACCCGCCGATTCCTATCCCTACAGAATAAGGTACCGTATACCTTTATATCATTACCTTATATCGTATTCACACCGCAGGACCCACCGATTCCTATCCCTACAGAATAAGGTACCGTATCCCTTTATATCATCACCTTATATCGTATACACACAGCAGGACCCTCCGATTCCTATCCCTACAGAATAAGGTACCGTATCACTTTATATCATCACCTTATATCGTATACACACCGCAGGACCCACCGATTCCTATACCTACAGAATAAGGTACATATCCCTTTATATCATCACCTCATATCTTATACACACCGCAGGACCCACCGATTCCTATCCCTACAGAATAAGGTACCGTATCCCTTTATATCATTACCTTATATCGTATACACACCGCAGGACCCGCCGATTCCTATACCTACAGAATAAGGTACCGTATCCTTTTATATCATCACCTTATATCATATACACACAGCAGGACCCACCGATTCCTATACCTACAGAATAAGGTACCGTATCCCTTTATATCATCACCTTATATCGTATATACACACCGCAGGACCCGCCGATTCCTATCCCTACAGAATAAGGTACCATATCCCTTTATATCATCACCTTATATCGTATAAACACCGCAGGACACGCCGATTCCTATACCTACAGAATAAAGTACCGTATCCCTTTATATCATCACCTTATATCGTATACACACCGCAGGACCCTCCGATTCCTATCCCTACAGAATAAGGTACCGTATCCCTTTATATCATCACCTTATATCGTATACACACCGCAGGACACGCCGATTCCTATACCTACAGAATAAAGTACCGTATCCCTTTATATCATCACCTTATATCGTATACACACCGCAGGACCCACCGATTCCTATCCCTACAGAATAAGGTACCGTATCCCTTTATATCATCACCTTATATCGTATACACACCGCAGGACCCTCCGATTCCTATCCCTACAGAATAAGGTACCGTATCCCTTTAAATCATCACCTTATATCGTATACACACCGCAGGACCCACCGATTCCTATCCCTACAGAATAAGGTACCGTATCCCTTTATATCATTACCTTATATCGTATACACACCGCAGGACCCACCGATTCCTATCCCTACAGAATAAGGTACCGTATCCATTTATATCATTACCTTATATCGTATACACACCACAGGACCCACCGATTCCTAAAGCTACAGAATAAGGTACCGTATCCCTTTATATCATCACCTTATATCGTATACACACCGCAGGACCCACCGATTTCTATCCCTACAGAATAATGTACCGTAACCCTTTATATCATAACCTTATATCATATACACACCGCAGGACCCACCGATTCCTATCCCTACAGAATAAGGTACCGTATCCCTTTATATCATCACCTTATATCGTATACACACCGCAGGACCCACCGATTCCTATCCCTACAGAATAAGGTACTGTATCCCTTTATATCATCACCTTATATCGTATACACACCGCAGGACCCACCGATTCCTATCCCTACAGAATAATGTACCGTATCCCTTTATATCATCACCTTATATCGTATACACACCGCAGGACCCACCGATTCCTATACCTACAGAATAAGGTACCGTATCCCTTTATATCATCACCTTATATCATATACACACCGCAGGACCCTCCGATTCCTATCCCTACAGAATAAGGTACCGTATCCCTTTATATCATTACCTTATATCGTATACACACCGCAGGATCCGCCGATTCCTATCCCTACAGAATAAGGTTCCGTATCCCTTTATATCATCACTTTATATCATATACACACCGCAGGACCCGCCGATTCCTATACCTACAGAATAAGGTACCGTATCCCTTTATATCATCACCTTATATCGTATACACACCGCAGGACCCACCGATTCCTATCCCTACAGAATAAGGTACCGTATCCCTTTATATCATCACCTTATATCGTATACACACCACAGGACCCGCCAATTCCTATCCCTACAGAATAAGGTACCGTATCCCTTTATATCATCACCTTATATCGTATACACACCGCAGGACCCACCGATTCCTATCCCTACAGAATAAGGTACCGTATCCCTTTATATCATCACCTTATATCGTATACACACCGCAGGACCCACCGATTCCTATCCCTACAGAATAAGGTACCGTATCCCTTTATATCATCACCTTATATCGTATACACACCGCAGGACACGCCGATTCCTGTCCCTACAGAATAAGGTACCGTATCCCTTTATATCATTACCTTATATCGTATACACACCACAGGACCCGCCAATTCCTATCCCTACAGAATAAGGTACCGTATCCCTTTATATCATTACCTTATATCGTATACACATCGCAGGACCCGCCGATTCCTATCCCTACAGAATAAGGTACCGTATCCCTTTATATCATCACCTTATATCGTATAGATACCGCAGGACCCGCCGATTCCTATCCCTACAGAATAAGGTACCGTATCCCTTTATATCATCACCTTATATCGTATACACACCGCAGGACCCACCGATTCCTATACCTACAGAATAAGGTACCGTATCCCTTTATATCATCACCTTATATCATATACACACCGCAGGACCCGCCGATTCCTATCCCTACAGAATAAGGTACATATCCCTTTATATCATCACCTTATATCATATACACACCGCAGGACCCGCCGATTCCTATACCTACAGAATAAGTTACATATCCCTTTATATCATCACCTTATATCGTATACACACCGCAGGACTCACCGATTCCTATCCCTACAGAATAAGGTACCATATCCCTTTATATCATTACCTTATATCGTATACACACCGCAGGACTCACCGATTCCTATCCCTACAGAATAAGATACCGTATCCCTTTATATCATTACCTTATATCGTATACACACTGAGGGACCCACCGATTCCTATCCCTACAGAATAAGGTACCGTATCCCTTTATATCATTACCTTATATCGTATACACACCGCAGGATCCGCCGATTCCTATACCTACAGAATAAGGTACCATATCCCTTTATATCATCACCTTATATCGTATACACACCGCAGGACCCGCCGATTCCTATCCCTACAGAATAATGTACCGTATCCCTTTATATCATCACCTTATATCGTATACACACCGCAGGACCAACCGATTCCTATCCCTACAGAATAAGGTACCGTATCCCTTTATATCATCACCTTATATCGTATACACACCGCAGGACCCACCGATTCCTATACCTACAGAATAAGGTACCGTATCCCTTTATATCATCACCTTATATCATATACACACCGCAGGACCCTCCGATTCCTATCCCTACAGAATAAGGTACCGTATCCCTTTATATCATTACCTTATATCGTATACACACCGCAGGATCCGCCGATTCCTATCCCTACAGAATAAGGTTCCGTATTCCTTTATATCATCACTTTATATCATATACACACCGCAGGACCCTCCGATTCCTATCCCTACAGAATAAGGTACCGTATCCCTTTATATCATCACCTTATATCATATACACACCGCAGGACCCGCCGATTCCTATACCTACAGAATAAGGTACATATCCCTTTATATCATCACCTTATATCGTATACACACCGCAGGACCCACCGATTACTATCCCTACAGAATAAGGTACATATCCCTTTATATCATTACCTTATATCGTATACACACCGCAGGACCCACCGATTCCTATACCTACAGAATAAGGTACCGTATCCCTTTATATCATCACCTTATATCATATACACACCGCAGGACCCGCCGATTCCTATCCCTACAGAATAAGGTACCGTATCCCTTTATATCATCACCTTATATCGTATACACACCGCAGGACCCGCCGATTACTATCCCTACAGAATAAGGTACATATCCCTTTATATCATCACCTTATATCATATACACACCGCAGGACCCGCCGATTCCTATCCCTACAGAATAAGGTACATATCCCTTTATATCATCACCTTATATCGTATACACACCGCAGGACTCACCGATTCCTATCCCTACAGAATAAGGTACCGTATCCCTTTATATCATTACCTTATATCGTATACACACTGAGGGACCCACCGATTCCTATCCCTACAGAATAAGGTACCGTATCCCTTTATATCATCACCTTATATCGTATACACACCGCAGGACCCGCCGATTCCTATCCCTACAGAATAAGGTACCGTATCCCTTTATATCATTACCTTATATCTTATACACACCGCAGGACCCGCCGATTCCTATCCCTACAGAATAAGGTACCGTATCCCTTTATATCATCACCTTATATCGTATACACACCGCAGGACCCACCGATTCCTATCCCTACAGAATAAGGTACCGTATCCCTTTATATCATTACCTTATATCGTATACACACCGCAGGACCCACCGATTCCTATCCCTACAGAATAAGGTACCGTATCCCTTTATATCATTACCTTATATCGTATACACACCGCAGGACCCTCCGATTCCTATCCCTATAGAATAAGGTACCGTATCCCTTTATATCATCACCTTATATCGTATACACACCGCAGGACCCGCCGATTCCTATCCCTACAGAATAAGGTACCGTATCCCTTTATATCATCACCTTATATCATATACACACCGCAGGACCCACCGATTCCTATCCCTACAGAATAAGGTACCGTATCCCATTATATCATCACCTTATATCGTATACACACCGCAGGACCCACCGATTCCTATCCCTACAGAATAAGGTACCATATCCCTTTATATCATTACCTTATATCGTATACACACAGCAGGACCCGCCGATTCCTATCCCTACAGAATAAGGTACCGTATCACTTTATATCATCACCTTATATCGTATACACACCGCAGGACCCGCCGATTCCTATACCTACAGAATAAGGTACCGTATCCCTTTATATCATTACCTTATATCGTATACACACCGCAGGACCCACCGATTCCTATCCCTACAGAATAAGGTACCGTATCCCTTTATATCATCACCTTATATTGTATACACACCGCAGGACCCGCCGATTCCTATCACTACAGAATAAGGTACCGTATCCCTTTATATCATCACCTTATATCATATACACACCGCAGGACCCACCGATTCCTATCCCTACAGAATAAGGTACATATCCCTTTATATCATCACCTTATATCATATACACACCGCAGGACCCACCGATTCCTATCCCTACAGAATAAGGTACCATATCCCTTTATATCATCACCTTATATCGTATAAACACCGCAGGACACGCCGATTCCTATACCTACAGAATAAAGTACCGTATCCCTTTATATTATCACCTTATATCGTATACACACCGCAGGACCCGCCGATTCCTATCCCTACAGAATAAGGTACATATCCCTTTATATCATCACCTTATATCATATACACACCGCAGGACCCACCGATTCCTATCCCTACAGAATAAGGTACCATATCCCTTTATATCATCACCTTATATCGTATAAACACCGCAGGACACGCCGATTCCTATACCTACAGAATAAAGTACCGTATCCCTTTATATTATCACCTTATATCGTATACACACCGCAGGACCCGCCGATTCCTATCCCTACAGAATAAGGTACCGTATCCCTTTATATCATCACCTTATATCGTATACACACCCCAGGACCCTCCGATTCCTATCCCTACAGAATAAGGTACCGTATCCCTTTATATCATCACCTTATATCGTATACACATCGCAGGACTCGCCGATTCCTATCCCTACAGAATAAGGTACCATATCCCTTTATATCATTACCTTATATCATATACACACCGCAGAACCCACCAATTCCTATCCCTACAGAATAAGGTACCGTATCCCTTTATATCATCACCTTATATCATATACACACCGCAGGACCCGCCGATTCCTATCCCTACAGAAGAAGGTACCATATCCCTTTATATCATTGCCTTATATCGTATACACACCGCAGGACCCGCTGATTCCTATCCCTACAGAATAAGGTACCGTATAACTTTATATCATCACCTTATATCGTATACACACCGCAGGACCCACCGATTCCTATCCCTACAGAATAAGGTACCGTATCCCTTTATATCATCACCTTATATCATATACACACCGTAGGACCCACCGATTCCTATCCCTACAGAATAAGGTACATATCCCTTTATATCATTACCTTATATCGTATACACACCGCAGGACCCGCCGATTCCTATCCCTACAGAATAAGGTACCGTATCCCTTTATATCATCACCTTATATCGTATATACACACCGCAGGACCCACCGATTCCTATCCCTACAGAATAAGGTACTGTATCCCTTTATATCATTACCTTATATCGTATACACACCGCAGGACCCGCTGATTCCTATCCCTACAGAATAAGGTACCGTATAACTTTATATCATCACCTTATATCGTATACACACCGCAGGACCCGCCGATTCCTATCCCTACAGAATAAGGTACCGTATCCCTTTATATCATTACCTTATATCGTATATACACACCGCAGGACCCACCGATTCCTATCCCTACAGAATAAGGTACTGTATCCCTTTATATCATTACCTTATATCGTATACACACCGCAGGACCCACCGATTCCTATCCCTACAGAATAAGGTACCGTATCCCTTTATATCATCACCTTATATCATATACACACCGTAGGACCCACCGATTCCTATCCCTACAGAATAAGGTACATATCCCTTTATATCATTACCTTATATCGTATACACACCGCAGGACCCACCGATTCCTATCCCTACAGAATAAGGTACCGTATCCCTTTATATCATTACCTTATATCGTATATACACACCGCAGGACCCGCCGATTCCTATCGCTACAGAATAAGGTACCGTATCCCTTTATATCATTACCTTATATCATATACACACCGTAGGACCCACCGATTCCTATCCCTACAGAATAAGGTACATATCCCTTTATATCATTACCTTATATCGTATACACACCGCAGGACCCACCGATTCCTATCCCTACAGAATAAGGTACCGTATCCCTTTATATCATTACCTTATATCGTATACACACCGCAGGACTCACCGATTCCTATCCCTACAGAATAAGGTACCGTATCCCTTTATATCATCACCTTATATCATATACACACCGCAGGACCCGCCGATTCCTATCCCTACAGAATAAGGTACCATATCCCTTTATATCATTACCTTATATCGTATATACACACCGCAGGACCCACCGATTCCTATCCCTACAGAATAAGGTACATATCCCTTTATATCATCACCTTATATCGTATACACACTGCAGGACCCGCCGATTCCTATCCCTACAGAATAAGGTACCGTATCCCTTTATATCATCACCTTATATCATATACACACCGCAGGACCCGCCGATTCCTATCCCTACAGAATAAGGTACCGTATCCCTTTATATCATCACCTTATATCGTATACACACCGCAGGACCCACCGATTCCTATCCCTACAGAATAAGATACCGTATCCCTTTATATCATCACCTTATATCGTATACACACCGCAGGACCTACCGATTCCTATCCCTACAGAATAAGGTACATATCCCTTTATATCATTACCTTATATCGTATACACACCGCAGGACCCACCGATTCCTATCCCTACAGAATAAGGTACCGTATCCCTTTATATCATTACCTTATATCGTATACACACCGCAGGACCCACCGATTCCTATCCCTACAGAATAAGGTACATATCCCTTTATATCATCACCTTATATCGTATACACATCGCAGGACCCACCGATTCCTATCCCTACAGAATAAGGTACCGTATCCCTTTATATCATTACCTTATATCGTATACACACCACAGGACCCGCCAATTCCTATACCTACAGAATAAGGTACCGTATTCCTTTATATCATCACCTTATATCGTATACACACCGCAGGACCCGCCGATTCCTATACCTACAGAATAAGGTACCGTATCCCTTTATATCATTACCTTATATCGTATACACACCGCAGGACCCACCGATTCCTATCCCTACAGAATAAGGTACCGTATCCCTTTATATCATCACCTTATATCGTATACACATCGCAGGACCCACCGATTCCTATACCTACAGAATAAGGTACCGTATCCCTTTATATCATCACCTTATATCGTATACACACCGCAGGACCCACCGATTCCTATCCCTACAGAATAAGGTGCCGTATCCCTTTATATCATCACCTTATATCGTATACACACCGCAGGACACGCCGATTCCTATACCTACAGAATAAAGTACCGTATCCCTTTATATCATCACCTTATATCGTATACACACCGCAGGACTCGCAGATTCCTATCCCTACAGAATAAGGTACCATATCCCTTTATATCATCACCTTATATCGTATATACACACCGCAGGACCCACCGATTCCTATACCTACAGAATAAAGTACCGTATCCCTTTATATCATTACCTTATATCGTATACACACCGCAGGACTCGCCGATTCCTATCCCTACAAAATAAGGTACCATATCCCTTTATATCATTACCTTATATCGTATATACACACCACAGGACCCACCGATTCCTATCCCTATAGAATAAGGTACCGTATCCCTTTATATCATCACCTTATATCGTATACACACCGCAGGACCCACCGATTCCTATACCTACAGAATAAAGTACCGTATCCCTTTATATCATTACCTTATATCGTATATACACACCACAGGACCCACCGATTCCTATCCCTATAGAATAAGGTACCGTATCCCTTTATATCATCACCTTATATCGTATACACACCGCAGGACCCGCCGATTCCTATCCCTACAGAATAAGGTACCTTATCCCTTTATATCATCACCTTATATCGTATACACACCACAGGACCCGACAATTCCTATACCTACAGAATAAGGTACCGTATCCCTTTATATCATCACCTTATATCGTATACACACCGCAGGTCCCGCCGATTCCTATCCCTACAGAATAAGGTACCGTATCCCTTTATATCATTACCTTATATCGTATACACACCGCAGGACCCGCCGATTCCTATCCCTATAGAATAAGGTACCGTATCCCTTTATATCATCACCTTATATCGTATACACACAACAGGACCCACCGATTCCTATACCTACAGAATAAGATACCGTATCCCTTTATATCATTACCTTATATCGTATACACACCGCAGGACCCACCGATTCCTATCCCTACAGAATAAGGTACATATCCCTTTATATCATCACCTTATATCGTATACACATCGCAGGACCCACCGATTCCTATACCTACAGAATAAGGTACCGTATCCCTTTATATCATCACCTTATATCATATACACACCACAGGACCCACCGATTCCTATCCCTACAGAATAAGGTACCGTATCCCTTTATATCATCACCTTATATCGTATACACACCGCAGGACCCACCGATTCCTATCCCTACAGAATAAGGTACGGTATACCTTTATATCATCACCTTATATCGTATACACACCGCAGGACACGCCAATTCCTATACCTACAGAATAAGGTACCGTATCCCTTTATATCATCACCTTATATCGTATACACACCGCAGGACCCACCGATTCCTATCCCTACAGAATAAGGTACCGTATCCCTTTATATCATCACCTTATATCGTATACACACCGCAGGACCCACCGATTCCTATCCCTACAGAATAAGGTACCGTATCCCTTTATATCATCACCTTATATCGTATACACATCGCAGGACCCACCGATTCCTATACCTGCAGAATAAGGTACCGTATCCCTTTATATCATCACCTTATATCGTATACACACCGCAGGACCCACCGATTCCTATACCTACAGAATAAGGTACCGTATCCCTTTATATCATCACCTTATATCGTATACACACCGCAGGACCCTCCGATTCCTATACCTACAGAATAAAGTACCGTATCCCTTTATATCATCACCTTATATCGTATACACACCGCAGGACTCGCAGATTCCTATCCCTACAGAATAAGGTACCATATCCCTTTATATCATCACCTTATATCGTATACACACCGCAGGACCCACCGATTCCTATCCCTACAGAATAAGGTGCCGTATCCCTTTATATCATCACCTTATATCGTATACACACCGCAGGACCCACCGATTCCTATACCTACAGAATAAAGTACCGTATCCCTTTATATCATCACCTTATATCGTATACACACCGCAGGACCCACCGATTCCTATCCCTACAGAATAAGGTACATATCCCTTTATATCATCACCTTATATCGTATACACACCGCAGGACCCACCGATTCCTATCCCTATAGAATAAGGTACCATATCCCTTTATATCATCACCTTATATCGTATACACATCGCAGGACCCGCCGATTCCTATACCTACAGAATAAAGTACCGTATCCCTTTATATCATCACCTTATATCGTATACACACCGCAGGACCCACCGATTCCTATCCCTACAGAATAAGGTACATATCCCTTTATATCATCACCTTATATCGTATACACACCGCAGGACCCACCGATTCCTATCCCTATAGAATAAGGTACCGTATCCCTTTATATCATCACCTTATATCGTATACACACCGCAGGACCCACCGATTCCTATACCTACAGAATAAAGTACCGTATCCCTTTATATCATTACCTTATATCGTATACACACCGCAGGACCCGCCGATTCCTATCCCTATAGAATAAGGTACCGTATCCCTTTATATCATTACCTTATATCGTATACACACAGCAGGACCCGCCAATTCCTATACCTACAGAATAAGGTACCATATCCCTTTATATAATCACCTTATATCGTATACACACCGCAGGACCCGCCGATTCCTATCCCTACAGAATAAGGTACCGTATCCCTTTATATCATCACCTTATATCGTACACACACCGCAGGACCCACCGATTCCTATCCCTACAGAATAAGGTACATATCCCTTTATATCATCACCTTATATCGTATACACACCGCAGGACCCACCGATTCCTATCCCTATAGAATAAGGTACCGTATCCCTTTATATCATCACCTTATATCGTATACACACCGCAGGACCCACCGATTCCTATACCTACAGAATAAAGTACCGTATCCCTTTATATCATTACCTTATATCGTATACACACCGCAGGACCCGCCGATTCCTATCCCTATAGAATAAGGTACCGTATCCCTTTATATCATTACCTTATATCGTATACACACAGCAGGACCCGCCAATTCCTATACCTACAGAATAAGGTACCATATCCCTTTATATAATCACCTTATATCGTATACACACCGCAGGACCCGCCGATTCCTATCCCTACAGAATAAGGTACCGTATCCCTTTATATCATCACCTTATATCGTACACACACCGCAGGACCCACCCATTCCTATACCTACAGAATAAAGTACCGTATCCCTTTATATCATTACCTTATATCATATACACACCGCAGGACCCGCCGATTCCTATACCTACAGAATAAAGTACCGTATCCCTTTATATCATCACCTTATATCGTATACACACCACAGGACCCGCCAATTCCTATACCTACAGAATAAGGTACCGTATCCCTTTATATCATCACCTTATATCGTATACACACCGCAGGACCCACCGATTCCTATCCCTACAGAATAAGATACCGTATCGCTTTATATCATTACCTTATATCGTATACACACCGCAGGACCCACCGATTCCTATCCCTACAGAATAAGGTACATATCCCTTTATATCATCACCTTATATCGTATACACACCGCAGGACCCGCCGATTCCTATACCTACAGAATAAGGTACATATCCCTTTATATCATTACCTTATATCGTATACACACCGCAGGACCCACCGATTCCTATCCCTACAGAATAAGGTACCGTATCCCTTTATATCATTACCTTATATCGTATACACACCGCAGGACCCACAGATTCCTATCCCTACAGAATAAGGTACCGTATCCCTTTATATCATCACCTTATATCATATACACACAGCAGGACCCACCAATTCCTATCCATACAGAATAAGGTACCATATCCCTTTATATCATCACCTTATATCGTATACACACCACAGGACCCGCCAATTCCTATACCTACAGAATAAGGTACCGTATCCCTTTATATCATCACCTTATATCGTATACACACCGCAGGACCCACCGATTCCTATCCCTACAGAATAAGGTACCGTATCCCTTTATATCATTACCTTATATCGTATACACACCGCAGGACCCACCGATTCCTATCCCTACAAAATAAGATACCGTATCCCTTTATATCATTACTTTATATCGTATACACACCGTAGGACCCACCGATTCCTATCCCTACAGAATAAGGTACATATCCCTTTATATCATCACTTTATATCATATACACACCGCAGGACCCACCGATTCCTATACCTACAGAATAAGGTACCGTATCCCTTTATATCATCACCTTATATCGTATACACACCGCAGGACCCACCGATTCCTATACCTACAGAATAAGGTACCGTATCCCTTTATATCATCACCTTATATCGTATACACACCGCAGGACTCACCGATTCCTATCCCTACAGAATAAGGTACCGTATCCCTTTATATCATCACCTTATATCGTATACACACCGCAGGACCCACCGATTCCTATCCCTACAGAATAAGGTACATATCCCTTTATATCATCACCTTATATCATATACACACCGCAGGACCCACCGATTCCTATACCTACAGAATAAGGTACCGTATCCCTTTATATCATTACCTTATATCGTATACACACCACAGGACCCACCGATTCCTATCCCTACAGAATAAGGTACCGTATCCCTTTATATCATCACCTTATATCGTATACACACCGCAGGACCCACCGATTCCTATCCCTACAGAATAAGGTACATATCCCTTTATATCATCACCTTATATCATATACACACCGCAGGACCCACCGATTCCTATCCCTACAGAATAAGGTACCGTATCCCTTTATATCATCACCTTATATCGTATACACACCGCAGGACCCACCGATTCCTATCCCTACAGAATAAGGTACCGTATCCCTTTATATCATCACCTTATATCGTATACACACCACAGGACCCACCGATTTCCTATCCCTACAGAATAAGGTACCGTATCCCTTTATATCATTACCTTATATCGTATACACACCGCAGGACCCGCCGATTCCTATACCTACAGAATAAGGTACCGTATCCCTTTATATCATTACCTTATATCGTATACACACCGCAGGACCCACCGATTCCTATCCCTACAGAATAAGGTACCGTATCCCTTTATATCATTACCTTATATCGTATACACACCGCAGGACCCACCGATTCCTATACCTACAGAATAAGGTACCGTATCCCTTTATATCATTACCTTATATCGTATACACACCGCAGGACCCGCCGATTCCTATCCCTACAGAATAAGGTACCGTATCCCTTTATATCATCACCTTATATCGTATACACACCGCAGGACCCACCGATTCCTATCCCTACAGAATAAGGTACCGTATCCCTTTATATCATCACCTTATATCGTATACACACCACAGGACCCGCCAATTCCTATACCTTCAGAATAAGGTAACGTATCCCTTTATATCATTACCTTATATCGTATACACACCACAGGACCCGCCAATTCCTATACCTACAGAATAAGGTACCATATCCCTTTATATCATCACCTTATATCGTATACACACCGCAGGACCCGCCGATTCCTATCCTTACAGAATAAGGTACCGTATCCCTTTATATCATCACCTTATATCGTATACACACAGCAGGACCCGCCGATTCCTATACCTACAGAATAAGGTACCATATCCCTTTATATCATCACCTTATATCGTATACACACCGCAGGACCCGCCGATTCCTGTCCCTACAGAATAAGGTACAGTATCACTTTATATCATCACCTTATATCGTATACACACCGCAGGACCCGCCGATTCCTATCCCTATAGAATAAGGTACATATCCCTTTATATCATTATCTTATATCGTATACACACCGCAGGATCCGCCGATTCCTATACCTACAGAATAAGGTACATATCCCTTTATATCATTACCTTATATCGTATACACACCGCAGGATCCGCCGATTCCTATCCCTACAGAATAAGGTACCGTATCCCTTTATATCATCACCTTATATCATATACACACCGCAGGACCCGCCGATTCCTATACCTACAGAATAAGGTACATATCCCTTTATATCATCACCTTATATCGTATACACACAGCAGGACCCGCCGATTCCTATACCTACAGAATAAGGTACCATATCCCTTTATATCATCACCTTATATCGTATACACACCGCAGGACCCGCCGATTCCTGTCCCTACAGAATAAGGTACAGTATCACTTTATATCATCACCTTATATCGTATACACACCGCAGGACCCGCCGATTCCTATCCCTATAGAATAAGGTACATATCCCTTTATATCATTATCTTATATCGTATACACACCGCAGGATCCGCCGATTCCTATACCTACAGAATAAGGTACATATCCCTTTATATCATTACCTTATATCGTATACACACCGCAGGATCCGCCGATTCCTATCCCTACAGAATAAAGTACCGTATCCCTTTATATCATCACCTTATATCGTATACACACCGCAGGACCCACCGATTCCTATCCCTACAGAATAAGGTACCGTAACCCTTTATATCATCACCTTATATCATATACACACCGCAGGACCCGCCGATTCCTATACCTACAGAATAAGGTACCGTATCCCTTTATATCATCACCTTATATCATATACACACCGCAGGACCCGCCGATTCCTATCCCTACAGAATAAGGTACCGTATCCCTTTATATCATTTCCTTATATCGTATACACACCGCAGGACCCACCGATTCCTATCCCTACAGAATAAGGTACCGTAACCCTTTATATCATCACCTTATATCATATACACACCGCAGGACCCGCCAATTCCTATACCTACAGAATAAGGTACCATATCCCTTTATATCATTACCTTATATCATATACACACCGCAGGACCCGCCAATTCCTATACCTACAGAATAAGGTACCGTATCCCTTTATATCATCACCTTATATCATATACACACCGCAGGACCCGCCAATTCCTATACCTACAGAATAAGGTACCGTATCCCTTTATATCATTACCTTATATCGTATACACACCACAGGACCCGCCAATTCCTATACCTACAGAATAAGGTACCATATCCCTTTATATCATCACCTTATATCGTATACACACCGCAGGACCCGCCGATTCCTATCCTTACAGAATAAGGTACCGTATCCCTTTATATCATCACCTTATATCGTATACACACAGCAGGACCCGCCGATTCCTATACCTACAGAATAAGGTACCGTATCCCTTTATATCATTACCTTATATCGTATACACACCGCAGGACCAACCGATTCCTATCCCTACAGAATAAGGTACCGTATCCCTTTATATCATCACCTTATATCGTATACACACCGCAGGACCCGCCGATTCCTATCCCTACAGAATAAGGTACCGTATCCCTTTATATCATCACCTTATATCGTATACACACCGCAGGACCCGCCGATTCCTATACCTACAGAATAAGGTACCGTATAACTTTATATCATCACCTTATATCGTATACACACCGCAGGACCCGCCAATTCCTATACCTACAGAATAAGGTACCGTATAACTTTATATCATCACCTTATATCGTATACACACCGCAGGACCCACCGATTCCTATACTTACAGAATAAGGTACCGTATCCCTTTATATCATTACCTTATATCGTATACACACCGCAGGACCCACCGATTCCTATCCCTACAGAATAAGGTACCGTATCCCTTTATATCATCACCTTATATCGTATACACACCGCAGGACCCACCGATTCCTATCCCTACAGAATAAGGTACCGTATCCCTTTATATCATCACCTTATATCGTATACACACCGCAGGACCCGCCAATTCCTATACCTACAGAATAAGGTACATATCCCTTTATATCATTACCTTATATCGTATACACACCGCAGGATCCGCCGATTCCTATACCTACAGAATAAGGTACATATCCCTTTATATCATTACCTTATATCGTATACACACCGCAGGACCCACCGATTCCTATCCCTACAGAATAAGGTACCGTAACCCTTTATATCATCACCTTATATCATATACACACCGCAGGACCCGCCGATTCCTATACCTACAGAATAAGGTACCGTATCCCTTTATATCATTACCTTATATCGTATACACACCGCAGGACCCACCGATTCCTACCCCTACAGAATAAGGTACCGTATCCCTTTATATCATTACCTTATATCGTATACACACCGCAGGACCCGCCGATTCCTGTCCCTACAGAATAAGGTACAGTATCCCTTTATATCATCACCTTATATCATATACACACCGCAGGACCCGCTGATTCCTATCCCTACAGAATAAGGTACCGTATCCCTTTATATCATTACCTTATATCGTATACACACCACAGGACCCGCCAATTCCTATACCTACAGAATAAGGTACCATATCCCTTTATATCATCACCTTATATCGTATACACACCGCAGGACCCGCCGATTCCTATCCTTACAGAATAAGGTACCGTATCCCTTTATATCATTACCTTATATCATATACACACCGCAGGACCCACCGATTCCTATCCCTACAGAATAAGGTACCGTATCCCTTTATATCATTACCTTATATCGTATACACACCGCAGGTCCCGCCGATTCCTATCCCTACAGAATAAGGTACCGTATCCCTTTATATCATCACCTTATATCGTATACACACCGCAGGACCCTCCGATTCCTATCCCTACAGAATAAGGTACCGTATCCCTTTATATCATCACCTTATATCGTATACACACCGCAGGACCCACCGATTCCTATCCCTACAGAATAAGGTACCGTATCCCTTTATATCATTACCTTTTATCGTATACACACCACAGGACCCACCGATTCCTGTCCCTACAGAATAAGGTACCGTATCCCTTTATATCATTACCTTATATTGTATACACACCGCAGGACCCACCGATTCCTATCCCTATAGAATAAGGTACATATCCCTTTATATCATTACCTTATATCGTATACACACCGCAGGACCCACCGATTCCTATACCTACAGAATAAGGTACCGTATCCCTTTATATCATCACCTTATATCGTATACACACCGCAGGACCCGCCGATTCCTATCCCTATAGAATAAGGTACATATCCCTTTATATCATTACCTTATATCGTATACACACCGCAGGACCCACCGATTCCTATACCTACAGAATAAGGTACCGTATCCCTTTATATCATCACCTTATATCATATACACACCACAGGACCCACCGATTCCTATCCCTACAGAATAAGGTACCGTATCCCTTTATATCATTACCTTATATCGTATACACACCACAGGATCCGCCGATTCCTATCCCTACAGAATAAGGTACCGTATCCCTTTATATCATCGCCTTATATCGTATACACACCGCAGGACCCGCCGATTCCTATCCCTACAGAATAAGGTACCGTATCCCTTTATATCATTACCTTATATCGTATACACACCGCAGGACCCACCGATTCCTATCCCTATAGAATAAGGTACCATATCCCTTTATATCATCACCTTATATCGTATACACATCGCAGGACCCACCGATTCCTATCCCTACAGAATAAGGTACCATATCCCTTTATATCATCACCTTATATCGTATACACACCGCAGGACCCACCGATTCCTATCCCTATAGAATAAGGTACATATCCCTTTATATCATCACCTTATATCGTATACACATCGCAGGACCCACCGATTCCTATACCTACAGAATAAGGTACCGTATCCCTTTATATCATCACCTTATATCGTATACACACCGCAGGACCCACCGATTCCTATCCCTATAGAATAAGGTACCGTGTCCCTTTATATCATCACCTTATATCGTATACACATCGCAGGACCCACCGATTCCTATCCCTACAGAATAAGGTACCATATCCCTTTATATCATCACCTTATATCGTATACACACCGCAGGACCCACCGATTCCTATCCCTATAGAATAAGGTACCGTGTCCCTTTATATCATCACCTTATATCGTATACACATCGCAGGACCCACCGATTCCTATCCCTACAGAATAAGGTACCATATCCCTTTATATCATCACCTTATATCGTATACACACCGCAGGACCCTCCGATTCCTATCCCTACAGAATAAGGTACATATCCCTTTATATCATCACCTTATATCGTATACACATCGCAGGACCCACCGATTCCTATACCTACAGAATAAGGTACCGTATCCCTTTATATCATCACCTTATATCGTATACACACCGCAGGACCCACCGATTCCTATCCCTATAGAATAAGGTACCGTGTCCCTTTATATCATCACCTTATATCGTATACACATCGCAGGACCCACCGATTCCTATCCCTACAGAATAAGGTACCATATCCCTTTATATCATCACCTTATATCGTATACACACCGCAGGACCCACCGATTCCTATCCCTATAGAATAAGGTACCGTATCCCTTTATATCATCACCTTATATCGTATACACACCGCAGGACCCGCCGATTCCTGTCCCTACAGAATAAGGTACAGTATCCCTTTATATCATCACCTTATATCGTATACACACCGCAGGACCCGCCGATTCCTATCCCTATAGAATAAGGTACCGTATCCCTTTATATCATCACCTTATATCGTATACACACCGCAGGACCCGCCGATTCCTGTCCCTATAGAATAAGGTACATATCCCTTTATATCATTACCTTATATCGTATACACACCGCAGGATCCGCCGATTCCTATACCTACAGAATAAGGTACATATCCCTTTGTATCATTACCTTATATCGTATACACACCGCAGGACCCGCCGATTCCTATCCTTACAGAATAAGGTACCGTATCCCTTTATATCATCACCTTATATCGTATACACACCGCAGGACCCGCCGATTCCTATCCCTACAGAATAAGGTACCGTATCCCTTTATATCATTACCTTATATCGTATACACACCGCAGGACCCACCGATTCCTATCCCTACAGAATAAGGTACCGTATCCCTTTATATCATCACCTTATATCGTATACACACAGCAGGACCCCCCGATTCCTATCCCTACAGAATAAGGTACCGTATCCCTTTATATCATCACCTTATATCGTATACACACCGCAGGACCCGCCGATTCCTATCCCTACAGAATAAGGTACCATATCCCTTTATATCATCACCTTATATCGTATACACACCGCAGGACCCGCCGATTCCTATCCCTACAGAATAAGGTACCGTATCCCTTTATATCATCACCTTATATCGTATACACACCGCAGGACCCTCCGATTCCTATCCCTACAGAATAAGGTACCGTATCCCTTTATATCATCACCTTATATCGTATACACACCGCAGGACCCTCCGATTCCTATCCCTACAGAATAAGGTACCATATCCCTTTATATCATCACCTTATATCGTATACACATCGCAGGACCCACCGATTCCTATCCCTACAGAATAAGGTACCGTATCCCTTTATATCATCACCTTATATCGTATACACACCGCAGGACCCACCGATTCCTATCCCTACAGAATAAGGTACCGTAACCCTTTATATCATCACCTTATATCATATACACACCGCAGGACCCACCGATTCCTATCCCTACAGAATAAGGTACCGTATCCCTTTATATCATTACCTTATATCATATACACACCGCAGGACCCGCCGATTCCTATCCCTACAGAATAAGGTACCGTATTCCTTTATATCATCACCTTATATCGTATACACACCGCAGGACCCACCGATTCCTATCCCTACAGAATAAGGTACCGTATCCCTTTATATCATTACCTTATATCGTATACACACCGCAGGACCCACCGATTCCTATCCCTACAGAATAAGGTACCGTATCCCTTTATATCATTACCTTATATCGTATACACACCGCAGGACCAACCGATTCCTATCCCTACAGAATAAGGTACCGTATCCCTTTATATCATTACTTTATATCGTATACACACTGCAGGACCCGCCAATTCCTATACCTACAGAATAAGGTACCATATCCCTTTATATCATCACCTTATATCGTATACACACCGCAGGACCCGCCAATTCCTATACCTACAGAATAAGGTACCATATCCCTTTATATCATCACCTTATATCGTATACACACCACAGGACCCGCCAATTCCTATCCCTACAGAATAAGGTACCGTATCCCTTTATATCATCACCTTATATCGTATACACACCGCAGGACCCACCGATTCCTATCCCTACAGAATAAGGTACCATATCCCTTTATATCATCACCTTATATCGTATACACACCGCAGGACCCGCCGATTCCTATCCCTACAGAATAAGGTACCGTATCCCTTTATATCATCACCTTATATCGTATACACACCGCAGGACCCACCGATTCCTATCCCTACAGAATAAGGTACCGTATCCCTTTATATCATTACCTTATATCGTATACACACCGCAGGACCCGCCGATTCCTATACTTACAGAATAAGGTACCGTATCCCTTTATATCATTACCTTATATCGTATATACACACCGCAGTACCCACCGATTCCTATCCCTACAGAATAAGGTACCGTATCCCTTTATATCATCACCTTATATCGTATACACACCACAGGACCCGCCAATTCCTATCCCTACAGAATAAGGTACCGTATCCCTTTATATCATCACCTTATATCGTATACACACCGCAGGACCCACCGATTCCTATCCCTACAGAATAAGGTACCATATCCCTTTATATCATCACCTTATATCGTATACACACCGCAGGACCCGCCAATTCCTATACCTACAGAATAAGGTACCATATCCCTTTATATCATCACCTTATATCGTATACACACCGCTGGACCCACCGATTCCTATCCCTACAGAATAAGGTACATATCCCTTTATATCATCACCTTATATCGTATACACACCGCAGGACCCGCCGATTCCTATCCCTATAGAATAAGGTACCGTATCCCTTTATATCATTACCTTATATCGTATACACACCGCAGGACCCGCCGATTCCTATCCCTATAGAATAAGGTACCGTATCCCTTTATATCATCACCTTATATCGTATACACACCGCAGGACCCGCCGATTCCTATCCCTACAGAATAAGGTACCGTATAACTTTATATCATCACCTTATATCGTATACACACCGCAGGACCCACCGATTCCTATCCCTACAGAATAATGTACCGTATCACTTTATATCATTACCTTATATCGTATACACACCGCAGGACCCACCGATTCCTATCCCTACAGAATAAGGTACCGTATCCCTTTATATCATCACCTTATATCGTACACACACCGCAGGACCCGCCGATTCCTATCCCTACAGAATAAGGTACCGTATCCCTTTATATCATCACCTTATATCATATACACACTGCAGGACCCACCGATTCCTATACCTACAGAATAAGGTACCGTATCCCTTTATATCATTACCTTATATCGTATACACACCGCAGGACCCACCGATTGCTATCCCTACAGAATAAGGTACCGTATCCCTTTATATCATCACCTTATATCGTATACACACCGCAGGTTCCACTGATTCCTATCCCTACAGAATAAGGTACCGTATCCCTTTATATCATCACCTTATATCGTATACACACCGCAGGACCCACCGATTCCTATCCCTACAGAATAAGGTACCGTATCCCTTTATATCATTACCTTTTATCGTATACACACCACAGGACCCACCGATTCCTGTCCCTACAAAATAAGGTACCGTATCCCTTTATATCATCACCTTATATCGTATACACACCGCAGGACCCGCCGATTCCTATACCTACAGAATAAGGTACCGTATCCCTTTATATCATCACCTTATATCGTATACACACCGCAGGACCCGCCGATTCCTATCCCTACAGAATAAGGTACCGTATCCCTTTATATCATCACCTTATATTGTATACACACCGCAGGACCCGCCGATTCCTATCACTACAGAATAAGGTACCGTATCCCTTTATATCATCACCTTATATCGTATACACACCGCAGGACCCACCGATTCCTATACCTACAGAATAAAGTACCGTATCCCTTTATATCATCACCTTATATCGTATACACACCGCAGGACCCACCGATTCCTATCCCTATAGAATAAGGTACCGTATCCCTTTATATCATCACCTTATATCGTATACACACCGCAGGACCCACCGATTCCTATCCCTATAGAATAAGGTACATATCCCTTTATATCATTACCTTATATCGTATACACACCGCAGGACCCACCGATTCCTATCCCTACAGAATAAGGTACCGTATCCCTTTATATCATCACCTTATATCATATACACACCACAGGACCCACCGATTCCTATCCCTACAGAATAAGGTACCGTATCCCTTTATATCATTACCTTATATCGTATACACACCACAGGATCCGCCGATTCCTATACCTACAGAATAAGGTACATATCCCTTTATATCATTACATTATATCGTATACACACCGCAGGACCCGCCGATTCCTATCCCTACAGAATAAGGTACCGTATCCCTTTATATCATCACCTTATATCGTATACACACCGCAGGACCCGCCGATTCCTATCCCTACAGAATAAGGTACCGTATCCGTTTATATCATCACCTTATATCGTGTACACACCGCAGGACCCGCCGATTCCTATCCCTACAGAATAAGGTACCATATCCCTTTATATCATCACCTTATATCGTATACACACCGCAGGACCCGCCGATTCCTATCCCTACAGAATAAGGTACCGTATCCCTTTATATCATCACCTTATATCGTATACACACCGCAGGACCCGCCGATTCCTGTCCCTATAGAATAAGGTACATATCCCTTTATATCATTACCTTATATCGTATACACACCGCAGGATCCGCCGATTCCTATACCTACAGAATAAGGTACATATCCCTTTATATCATCACCTTATATCGTATACACACCGCAGGACCCGCCGATTCCTATCCCTACAGAATAAGGTACCGTATCCCTTTATATCATCACCTTATATCATATACACACCGCAGGATCCGCCGATTCCTATACCTACAGAATAAGGTACCATATCCCTTTATATCATCACCTTATATCGTATACACACCGCAGGACCCACCGATTCCTATCCCTACAGAATAAGGTACCGTATCCCTTTATATCATCACCTTATATCGTATACACACAGCAGGACCCACCGATTCCTATCCCTACAGAATAAGGTACCGTATCCCTTTATATCATCACCTTATATCATATACACACCGCAGGATCCGCCGATTCCTATACCTACAGAATAAGGTACCGTATTCCTTTATATCATTACCTTATATCGTATACACACCGCAGGACCCACCGATTCCTATACCTACAGAATAAGGTACCGTATCCCTTTATATCATTACCTTATATCGTATACACACCGCAGGACCCGCCGATTCCTATCCCTACAGAATAAGGTACCGTATCCCTTTATATCATCACCTTATATCGTATACACACCGCAGGACCCGCCGATTCCTGTCCCTACAGAATAAGGTACATATCCCTTTATATCATTACCTTATATCGTATACACACCGCAGGACCCGCCGATTCCTATCACTACAGAATAAGGTACATATCCCTTTATATCATTACCTTATATCGTATACACACCGCAGGATCCGCCGATTCCTATACCTACAGAATAAGGTACATATCCCTTTATATCATCACCTTATATCGTATACACACCGCAGGACCCGCCGATTCCTGTCCCTATAGAATAAGGTACATATCCCTTTATATCATTACCTTATATCGTATACACACCGCAGGACCCGCCGATTCCTATCCCTACAGAATAAGGTACATATCCCTTTATATCATCACCTTATATCGTATACACACCGCAGGACCCGCCGATTCCTGTCCCTATAGAATAAGGTACCGTATCCCTTTATATCATCACCTTATATCGTATACACACCGCAGGATCCGCCGATTCCTATACCTACAGAATAAGGTACATATCCCTTTATATCATCACCTTATATCGTATACACACCGCAGGACCCGCCGATTCCTATCCTTACAGAATAAGGTACCGTATCCCTTTATATCATCACCTTATATCGTATACACACCGCAGGACCCACCGATTCCTATCCCTACAGAATAAGGTACATATCCCTTTATATCATCACCTTATATCGTATACACACCGCAGGACCCACCGATTCCTATCCCTACAGAATAAGGTACCGTATCCCTTTATATCATCACCTTATATCGTATACACACCGCAGGACCCACCGATTCCTATCCCTACAGAATAAGGTACATATCCCTTTATATCATCACCTTATATCGTATACACACCGCAGGACCCACCGATTCCTATCCCTACAGAATAAGGTACCGTATCCCTTTATATCATCACCTTATATCGTATACACACCGCAGGACCCGCCGATTCCTATCCCTACAGAATAAGGTACCGTATCCCTTTATATCATTACCTTATATCGTATAAACACCGCAGGACCCACCGATTCCTATCCCTACAGAATAAGGTACCGTATCCCTTTATATCATCACCTTATATCGTATACACACCGCAGGACCCGCCGATTCCTATCCCTACAGAATAAGGTACCGTATCCCTTTATATCATTACCTTATATCGTATACACACCGCAGGACCCGCCGATTCCTATCCCTACAGAATAAGGTACCGTATCCCTTTATATCATCACCTTATATCGTATACACACAGCAGGACCCGCCGATTCCTATCCCTACAGAATAAGGTACCGTATCCCTTTATATCATCACCTTATATCGTATACACACCGCAGGACCCGCCGATTCCTATCCCTACAGAATAAGGTACCGTATCCCTTTATATCATTACCTTATATCGTATACACACCGCAGGACCCTCCGATTCCTATCCCTACAGAATAAGGTACCGTATCCCTTTATATCATCACCTTATATCGTATACACACCGCAGGACCCACCGATTCCTATCCCTACAGAATAAGGTACCGTATCCCTTTATATCATCACCTTATATCGTATACACACCGCAGGACCCTCCGATTCCTATCCCTACAGAATAAGGTACCGTATCCCTTTATATCATCACCTTATATCGTATACACACACCGCAGGACCCACCGATTCCTATCCCTACAGAATAAGGTACCGTATCCCTTTATATCATCACCTTATATCGTATACACACTGCAGGACCCGCCGATTCCTATCCCTACAGAATAAGGTACCGTATCCCTTTATATCATCACCTTATATCGTATACACACCGCAGGACCCACCGATTCCTATACCTACAGAATAAGGTACCGTATCCCTTTATATCATCACCTTATATCGTATACACACCGCAGGACCCACCGATTCCTATCCCTACAGAATAAGGTACCGTATCCCTTTATATCATCACCTTATATCGTATACACACCGCAGGACCCACCGATTCCTATCCCTACAGAATAAGGTACCGTATCCCTTTATATCATCACCTTATATCGTATACACACACCGCAGGACCCACCGATTCCTATCCCTACAGAATAAGGTACCGTATCCCTTTATATCATCACCTTATATCATATACACACCGCAGGACCCTCCGATTCCTATCCCTACAGAATAAGGTACCGTATCCCTTTATATCATCACCTTATATCGTATACACACCGCAGGACCCTCCGATTCCTATCCCTACAGAATAAGGTACCATATCCCTTTATATCATCACCTTATATCGTATACACACCGCAGGACCCACCGATTCCTATCCCTACAGAATAAGGTACCGTATCCCTTTATATCATTACCTTATATCGTATACACACCGCAGGTCCCGCCGATTCCTATCCCTACAGAATAAGGTACCGTATCCCTTTATATCATCACCTTATATCGTATACACACTGCAGGACCCGCCGATTCCTATCCCTACAGAATAAGGTACCGTATCCCTTTATATCATCACCTTATATCGTATACACACCGCAGGACCCACCGATTCCTATACCTACAGAATAAGGTACCGTATCCCTTTATATCATCACCTTATATCGTATACACACCGCAGGACCCACCGATTCCTATCCCTACAGAATAAGGTACCGTATCCCTTTATATCATCACCTTATATCGTATACACACCGCAGGACCCACCGATTCCTATCCCTACAGAATAAGGTACCGTATCCCTTTATATCATCACCTTATATCGTATACACACACCGCAGGACCCACCGATTCCTATCCCTACAGAATAAGGTACCGTATCCCTTTATATCATCACCTTATATCATATACACACCGCAGGACCCTCCGATTCCTATCCCTACAGAATAAGGTACCGTATCCCTTTATATCATCACCTTATATCGTATACACACCGCAGGACCCTCCGATTCCTATCCCTACAGAATAAGGTACCATATCCCTTTATATCATCACCTTATATCGTATACACACCGCAGGACCCACCGATTCCTATCCCTACAGAATAAGGTACCATATCCCTTTATATCATCACCTTATATCGTATACACACCGCAGGACCCTCCGATTCCTATCCCTACAGAATAAGGTACCATATCCCTTTATATCATCACCTTATATCGTATACACACCGCAGGACCCACCGATTCCTATCCCTACAGAATAAGGTACCGTATCCCTTTATATCATTACCTTATATCGTATACACACCGCAGGTCCCGCCGATTCCTATCCCTACAGAATAAGGTACCGTATCCCTTTATATCATCACCTTATATCGTATACACACCGCAGGACCCGCCGATTCCTATACCTACAGAATAAGGTACCGTATCCCTTTATATCATCACCTTATATCGTATACACACCGCAGGACCCGCCGATTCCTATCCCTACAGAATAAGGTACCATATCCCTTTATATCATCACCTTATATCGTATACACACCGCAGGACCCACCGATTCCTATACCTACAGAATAAGGTACCGTATCCCTTTATATCATTACATTATATCGTATACACACCGCAGGACCCGCCGATTCCTATCCCTACAGAATAAGGTACCATATCCCTTTATATCATTACCTTATATCGTATACACACCGCAGGACCCGCCGATTCCTGTCCCTACAGAATAAGGTACCGTATCCCTTTATATCATTACCTTATATCGTATACACACCGCAGGACCCGCCGATTCCTATACCTACAGAATAAGGTACCGTATCCCTTTATATCATCACCTTATATCGTATACACACCGCAGGACACGCCAATTCCTATACCTACAGAATAAGGTACATATCCCTTTATATCATCACCTTATATCGTATACACACCGCAGGACTCGCCGATTCCTATCCCTACAGAATAAGGTACCGTATCCCTTTATATCATCACCTTATATCGTATACACACCGCAGGACCCACCGATTCCTATACCTACAGAATAAGGTACCATATCCCTTTATATTATTACCTTATATCGTATACACACCACAGGACCCGCCGATTCCTATCCCTACAGAATAAGGTACCGTATCCCTTTATATCATTACCTTATATCGTATACACACCACAGGACCCGCCGATTCCTATCCCTACAGAATAAGGTACCATATCCCTTTATATCATCACCTTATATCGTATACACACCGCAGGACCCACCGATTCCTATACCTACAGAATAAGGTACCGTATCCCTTTATATCATTACCTTATATCGTATACACACCGCAGGACCCGCCAATTCCTATACCTACAGAATAAGGTACCATATCCCTTTATATCATCACCTTATATCGTATACACACCACAGGACCCGCCAATTCCTATCCCTACAGAATAAGGTACCGTATCCCATTATATCATCACCTTATATCGTATACACACCGCAGGACCCACCGATTCCTATCCCTACAGAATAAGGTACCATATCCCTTTATATCATCACCTTATATCGTATACACACCGCAGGACCCGCCGATTCCTATCCCTACAGAATAAGGTACCATATCCCTTTATATCATCACCTTATATCGTATACACACCGCAGGACCCACCGATTCCTATACCTACAGAATAAGGTACATATCCCTTTGTATCATCACCTTATATCGTATACACACCGCAGGACCCGCCAATTCCTATACCTACAGAATAAGGTACCGTATCCCTTTATATCATCGCCTTATATCGTATACACACACCGCAGGACCCGCCAATTCCTATACCTACAGAATAAGGTACCGTATCCCTTTATATCATCACCTTATATCATATACACACCGCAGGACCCACCGATTCCTATCCCTACAGAATAAGGTACCATATCCCTTTATATCATCACCTTATATCGTATACACACCGCAGGACCCGCCGATTCCTATACCTACAGAATAAGGTACCATATCCCTTTATATCATTACCTTATATCGTATACACACCGCAGGACCCGCCGATTCCTATCCCTACAGAATAAGGTACCGTATCCCTTTATATCATTACCTTATATCGTATACACACCGCAGGACCCGCCGATTCCTATACCTACAGAATAAGGTAACGTATCCCTTTATATCATTACCTTATATCGTATATACACACCGCAGGACCCACCGATTCCTATCCCTACAGAATAAGGTACCGTATCCCTTTATGTCATCACCTTATATCGTATACACACCACAGGACCCGCCAATTCCTATCCCTACAGAATAAGGTACCGTATCCCTTTATATCATCACCTTATATCTTATACACACCGCAGGACCCGCCGATTCCTATACCTACAGAATAAGGTACCATATCCCTTTATATCATCACCTTATATCGTATACACACCGCAGGACCCACCGATTCCTATCCCTACAGAATAAGGTACCATATCCCTTTATATAATCACCTTATATCGTATACACACCGCAGGACCCGCCAATTCCTATACCTACAGAATAAGGTACCATATCCCTTTATATCATCACCTTATATCGTATACACACCACAGCACCCGCCAATTCCTATCCCTACAGAATAAGGTACCGTATCCCTTTATATCATCACCTTATATCGTATACACACCGCAGGACCCACCGATTCCTATCCCTACAGAATAAGGTACCGTATCCCTTTATATCATCACCTTATATCGTATACACACCGCAGGACCCACCGATTCCTATCCCTACAGAATAAGGTACCGTATCCCTTTATATCATTACCTTATATCATATACACACCGCAGGACCCGCCGATTCCTATCCCTATAGAATAAGGTACATATCCCTTTATATCATCACCTTATATCGTATACACACCGCAGGACCCGCCGATTCCTATCCCTATAGAATAAGGTACCGTATCCCTTTATATCATCACCTTATATCATATACACACCGCAGGACCCGCCGATTCCTATCCCTACAGAATAAGGTACCGTATAACTTTATATCATCACCTTATATCGTATACACACAGCAGGACCCACCGATTCCTATATCTACAGAATAAAGTACCGTATCCCTTTATATCATCACCTTATATCGTATACACACAGCAGGACCCACCGATTCCTATCCCTACAGAATAAGGTACCGTATCCCTTTATATCATCACCTTATATCATATACACACCGCAGGACCCGCCGATTCCTATCCCTACAGAATAAGGTACCGTATCCCTTTATATCATCACCTTATATCGTATACACATCGCAGGACCCACCGATTCCTATCCCTATAGAATAAGGTACCGTATCCCTTTATATCATTACCTTATATCGTATACACACCGCAGGACCCGCCGATTCCTATCCCTACAGAATAAGGTACCATATCCCTTTATATCATTACCTTATATCGTATATACACACCGCAGGACCCACCGATTCCTATCCCTACAGAATAAGGTACTGTATCCCTTTATATCATCACCGTATATCGTATACACACCGCAGGTCCCGCCGATTCCTATACCTACAGAATAAGGTACATATCCCTTTATATCATCACCTTATATCGTATACACACCGCAGGACCCACCGATTCCTATAGCTACAGAATAAGGTACCGTATCCCTTGATATCATTACCTTATATCGTATACACACCGCAGGTTGCACTGATACCTATAAGTATATTATTCGGTGTGCTCATGTCGTTTTATATATATTATTATTACCATATCCCCTCCAATCAGATCCCAGTCGTCTCTATTTCAGCGCCTTATCAGATAAGTAGGAAAGAGTTTTTGTAAAGACTATGAAAAGAGGGGGTCGTTTTCCTGGCCGATCATTTCAGGGTCCTCCTAGAGGACTATCTCGTTTCCATCAAGACTCCTCAGGTTATGGGAGAAGATCTGAAATCATTGAGACCAGGGCTCCCTTCCCTTTCTTCCCTGAGAGAGGCAGAGTCTGGAGAACCAAGTCTAACAGAGTTTATTCCCCTTCCAGACCATTTACAGGTAACTCTTTTTCCTTTTCGTCATCTTTACGTGGAGAAAGAGGTAGCAGATTCACCATCTTTCTCCCAATGTGGTCTCAGATAACTTTGGATCAATGGATCCTTCAAACTATTTCCGGGTATCAGGTAGAATTTGAATCTGTTTAATCTAGTTCTGTAGTGTTTTAGATGTTAGAGCCCTAGATGGAAATTCACGTTCTTTTGTTCCCGGCGGTGTAATCTTCCACATTTTTAGGAGAACTAAAACTTTGTCTAGACAAATTTTCTATCCCTCCTTTCCACATAAACCTCAGCTTTGTGTTGTCCAATGTTTACAGGCTTATGAATTATCTATTAGTAATTTCAGCCCTAAAAACTCTAACCAATTGTTAATATCATTTACAATTGGATGGATCATGCAGTCAGCTGATCTCAATGTCTTCCTTTTCAGGGCTCATTCCTTGAGAGGTGCTATGGCCTCCAGATCTTAGTTAGCTGGAGGGCGTCTCTCGAAGACATTCTTAGGGAGGTTGATTGGTCAAGAGAATCCACGTTTATGTCATTTTTTTTTAAACCTATTTCTCATGTATTTTCTAATGCTATTAACCGTCTTTAAACTAGCATAATAGAGCCCCCGGTCTTGCAATAAATTTCAAGGATTTTCCTAACGCTGTGAAGGAAAGACAGGATTTTATTAAAGACACAGAGGCAAATATTATCCCTCCCATTTCTACCCAGCCCGTCACGGATTTTCTCTCTCTTTTTGCAGGATAATTGTACAGCTGTTGCGGCCTAAGTTTTACTATGTACTCTACAGTTCTGAGACAAGTTCATTATTTCCAAGTTAATCTGTTCGTTCATCAAAGAAAGAGGAAGAGGTATCAGATTGGCAGAGTATTATAATGCAGAATGTGATGTGATCAGAGGAGGACCATGTGGGGGCGGCACCTGTCATAGTATACCCTTGTACTGTTTCAGTGGTTTTACTGTATGTTTTAACATTTTTCTTGCTGCTATTTGTAATCAAAAAGATAGTAATACTTCGTTTTATCTTTATTTTATTTTGTAGGCATGAAAATAACATGAAGAACAATATAAGTCTTATTCAAAAGCAAAGTTCCCCTCCCGCCTCTTTTACTTAGTGTAAGCCATCTCTTCTCAGATGTGGAATCCAGTCCATAGACCAGACAGATAACAGCAGGGGATAATCTTCTTCCTATGAGAACAATGAAAGCCCTGCCCCCCTTTTACCTAGTGTAAGTCATCTCTTCTCAGATGTGGAATCCAGTCCATAGACCAGACAGATAACAGCAGGGGACAATCTTCTTCCTATGAGAACAATGAAAGCCCTGCCCCCCTTTTACCTAGTGTAAGCCATCTCTTCTCAGATGTGGAATCCAGTCCATAGACCAGACAGATAACAGCAGGGGACAATCTTCTTCCTATGAGAACAATGAAAGCCCTGCCCCCTTTTTACCTAGTGTAAGCCATCTCTTCTCAGATGTGGAATCCAGTCCATAGACCAGACAGATAACAGAAGGGGACAATCTTCTTCCTATGAGAACAATGAAAGCCCTGCCCCCCTTTTACCTAGTGTAAGCCATCTCTTCTCAGATGTGGAATCCAGTCCATAGACCAGACAGATAACAGAAGGGTACAATCTTCTTCCTATGAGAACAATGAAAGCCCTGCCCCCCTTTTACCTAGTGTAAGCCATCTCTTCTCAGATGTGGAATGCAGTCCATAGACCAGACAGATAACAGCAGGGGATAATCTTCTTCCTATGAGAACAATGAAAGCCCTGCCCCTTTTACCTAGTGTAAGCCATCTCTTCTCAGATGTGGAATCCAGTCCATAGACCAGACAGATAACAGCAGGGGACAATCTTCTTCCTATGAGAACAATGAAATCCCTGCCCTCCTTGACAAGTTTTTCAGGTTTTTCCCTTATCTTAATTGAAGATTGTCCCTCTCTGCAGTCTACCTGGGCACCTCCCTTCTGATCTGGCTGAGCAGTGTTACATCAGTAAAAGGGGTGGGAGGGGGATACTTTGTCACTGAATTACTCTGGAACTACAACTCTGACAGTATTGATATAACACTTTCCATGGTCCAAATACTATGATGATTAATTAGAGCTGCTTTTATTATGAAACATTACTATCCCTTTAAGTAAAGAAAGTAAAGCTTAGTATTTGCCTACGTCTCATAAAATCCTGACTTTCCTTCACAAATTTAGCAAAATCCTTAAATTCCTATACCTTCAGAATAAGGTGTCCCACAGTAGAAAGATAGCAGCAATCAAACATGATCACTGTTTCTGGAGGAAATAAAAAATCACTACTTCTATCGGGGTGATGTTGATTGGCAGGGAGGTGCGCGGGAACCATTTTGACAGAGACTGGCCAGATAAAAAGCCAGTATCTGTTCAATTTTCCCATTTTTTAGCTGCTATTTTTCATAGCACAGGTAATTGAATGGCTTTTGTGCTGTTGTGTTTTTTTTTGTTTTTTTTTTGGCAACGGGGTCAATTGAATCCAGGCCTTAATTTGAGCAAAAGTGTACAGTGTAATACTAGTTGAACTGTAAAAGCAAGCATGAGTGGTAGGTTAGCCTCCCGGTGTCATACCTCTGTGATAAGTTTGTGTCACGTTACCCAGAGAAGTTCAGGAGTCAGTACGATTAGTTAATGCAGTTTATTAACAAATGACATAAAGAGGATATATACAATATATACAATAGGAATATGCACAGGGTAATAGCCAGCAAGCCTGCTATCAGAAATAATAGGTTGCAATACTAAACCACTGTGCTGGAGACTAGGCCTTACCCACTGGAAGTCTCAGCTGGAACCAGGAACAGGAACAGGAACCCAGGATCTTGATCCCATGAGGAATGAGGTCTGACTCAGCCTGCAGTAGTAGGAGCGAATACTGACTCACGCCTGCAGTAGTAGGAGCGAATACTGACTCACACCTGCAGTAGTAGGAGTGAATACTGACTCACACCTGCAGTAGTAGGAGCGAATACTGACTCACGCCTGCAGTAGTAGGAGCGAATACTGACTCACACCTGCAGTAGTAGGAGCGAATACTGACTCACGCCTGCAGTAGTAGGAGCGAATACTGACTCACGCCTGCAGTAGTAGGAGCGAATACTGACTCACGCCTGCAGTAGTAGGAGCGAATACTGACTCACGCCTGCAGTAGTAGGAGCGAATACTGACTCACGTCTGTAGTAGTAGGAGCGAATACTGACTCACACCTGCAGTAGTAGGAGCGAAAACTGACTCACGCCTGTAGTAGTAGGAGCGAATACTGACTCACGCCTGCAGTAGTAGGAGAGAATACTGACTCACACCTGTAGTAGTAGGAGCGAATACTGACTCACGCCTGTAGTAGTAGGAGCGAATACTGACTCACGTCTGCAGTAGTAGGAGCGAATACTGACACACGCCTGCAGTAGTAGGAGCGAATACTGACTCACACCTGCAGTAGTAGGAGCGAATACTGACTCAAACCTGCAGTAGTAGGAGCGAATACTGACTCACGCCTGTAGTAGTAGGAGCGAATACTGACTCACACCTGCAGTAGTAGGAGCGA
>JBBDGT010000437.1:0-114860 GCA_037306005.1 Rhinophrynus dorsalis | reverse complement strand
TGTTACTACTATAAGTGTAAATGGTAATCATATCACCTCTTACACCTCTCTTCTCTAATATAAGTGTAAATGGTAATCATATCGCCCCTTACACGTCTCTTCTATCTATATATATAAAAGAAGACTTTGTGCCTGCCAAAACACACCCAGGGGTGGTATTAAGGAGGAGTTACTGTTCCTATTGGGTGATTCAGTCATGCAGGGAGTTGGCCCGCCCCCACTATGCAGCCCGCCCACCACTATCAAAGTCAGACAAAAACAATATGGCCGCCACTTGCTCCTACACCACAGACAAACACACACATGCCTCACTCATACAGCACCACACAAACACACACAGACCACCACACACACACATGCCCCACTCACACAGCACCAAACAGACATGCTCCCACTCACACACACAGCACCACATACACACACACAAAGCCAGAAATAAATATGGCTGACACACACACACAGTCACTCACCCTGACTCCCAGTGGCCTCAGCAGGACCTGTAGTGCAGCACCAGGGGAACAAAATGGCACTCAAAGGGTTAAGGTAGGCCCTCATTGCTGAATTATTTCTTCACTGTCATCATTTGCCATGCAAGACACAGGACAGACAGCCATCAGATTCACACTTAACCCACTGACTGCCACAGGGTTGTGTATCAAGTTTTACCCCTCAGGGAGTGTGTTCAAACCCCTCACACTGTAAACTTGCATTTCCCTCCCACTTCTCCTCCTTCCCCAGCCTATTACTAACACTTTTCCACATTTATGTTAAGCCCCGCCCCTACTCGTTATTAAGCCCCTCCCACTTATAACCCAGATTGCCCCATTTGTCTCTCCACATCAGCACCACATCAGTCCCCTCTAGGGACTACACAAGTCAGTGTTCCCAGGTATGAACACACTTCCCACTGCTATTTAACTCTGACATGCCTCTCTATACATTAACCATTTGAGTGCCAGAGGGGTACACAACTCATGCGTGCATGTGTTGCTGCTCATATATGTTGTGTGTGTGTACATCTCTGTTACATATGTGTGTCCATCTCCGGTGTGTCTGTGTGTGTACATGTCTTTTGCATGTCACTGCCGCTCACTGTGTGTATGTGCATACCTCCCAACATTTCACATGGCCAAAGAGGGACACTGTAGTTTTAGGTGATATTGTTGGGGGCGTGGCTGGTGGGCGGGGCATTAGTAATAATTTTTAGTTTATTTCATGACCTATTACTGGCTATTTATGTAACTGAATAAATGATTTAGTTCAAGACCAAAGTATTTTATTTGCACAGACTAATGTATAAACACATATACTGAAGTTTATTGCTTTATTGCTGTAGAGCAAAGTAATACACACCACACAGTCAGGGCTGGTGCAAGGATTTTTGCCACCCTAGGCAAAACCTAATTTTGCCGCCCATTTCGCTCCGCCCCTTGTGCCCCACCCCTTTATACCCCTCCTACTTATACCCAACCTCTTTTCATGATTATCCTCTCTCTGTCCCCTGGGCCAGTCTGCCCCTGGTCTGGAGATGTCTGTAAGAGATGCCCCCCACCAGCTCCAACTTGCCCCTTATCAGCTCCACTTTGGCCCTATCAGCTGCACTTTGCCCCCCATCAACTCCAACTTGCCCCCATCAGCTCCACTTTGCCCCCATCAACTCCAACTTACCCCCACCAGCTCCACTTTGCCCCCCACCAGCTCCACTTTTTCCCCACCAGCTCCACTATGCCCCCCATCCGCTCCACTATGCCCCCAGCAGCTCCAACTTGCTTCCATCAGCTCCACTTTGCCCACCATCCGCTCCAACTTGCCCCCATCAGCTCCACTTTGCTCCCCATCCGCACTAACTTGCCCCCACCAGCTCCACTTTTGCCCCCCCTTCAGTTCCACTATGCCCCTATCAGCTCCAACTTGCCCCTATCAGCTCCAACTTACCCCCATCGGCTCCACTTTGCCCCCATCCGCTCCAACTTGCTCCCATCAGCTCCACTTTGCCCCCCCTTCAGCTCCACTTTGACCCCCATCCGCTCCAACTTGCCCCCATCAGCTCCACTTTGACCTCCATCCGCTCCAACTTACCCCCATCAGCTCCAACTTGCCCCCAGCAGCTCCACTATGCCCCCTCAGCTCCAACTTGCTCTTATCAGCTCCAACTTGCCCCCATCATCTCCACTTCGCCCCCCATCCACTCCAACTTGGCCCCAGCAGCTCCAGTATGCCCTCTCAGCTCCAACTTGCCCCCATCACATACCTGTAGCTCCCGCGCAGTCTACTCTTCAGTAATGCAGAGCGCGGCGGGAGATCATGACTCCCAGCGCGCTCTGCATTACTAAAGAACCGACCCGATGAGGGAGCGCTGTAGCAACACAGACCTGACTGTGTTGTGGTTCCCGGCGTGGTGTGTGCGGGCGCAGCTCTTCTCCGCTGCATGCCCGCGCCCCCAGTACGTGTGCGCCCTAGGCCGGTGCCTACCTCGCCTATAGGTGGAGCCGGCCCTGCACACAGTCTGACCTCCTAAAAAGAGGGACAACAGGGTGGGAAAGAGGGACACAGGGATTTGGCCCTCAAAGAGGGACTGTCCCTCCTAAAGAGGGACACTTGGGATGTATGGTATTTGTCTGCCTGTGTGTTGCATATGTCTGTGTTTAACAGTGTGTCTGCATTTCACACACATGCGCCCAACGGTCATAACATGACGGGCAACGCCGTCCCACATTGCTAGTCTCTAATATATGTATAAATGGTACTCATATCACCCCTTACACGTCTCTTCTCTAATACAAGTGTAAATGGTAATCATATCCCCCCTTACACGTCTCTTCTCTAATATATGTGTAAATGGTAATCATATCACCCCTTACACATCTCTTCTCTAATATAAGTGTAAATGGTAATCATATCACCCCTTACACGTCTCTTCTCTAATATAAGTGTAAATGGTAATCATATCACCCCTTACACGTCTCTTCTCTAATATAAGTGTAAATGGTAATCATATCCCCCTTACACCTCTCTTCTGTAATATAAGTGTAAATGGTAATCATATCACCCCTTACACTTCTCTTCTCTAATATAAGTGTAAATGGTAATCATATCACCCCTTACATGTCTCGTCTCTAATATAAGTGTAAATAGTAATCATATCACCCCTTACACGTCTCTTCTCTAATATAAGTGTAAATAGTAATCATATCACCCCTTACACGTCTCTACCATTTACACTTGTATTAGAGAAATCATATCCCCCTTACACGTCTCATCTCTAATATAAGTGTAAATGGTAATCATATCCCCCCTTACACGTCTCTTCTCTAATATAAGTGTAAATGGTAATCATATCCCCCTTACACGTCTCTTCTCTAATATATGTGTAAATGGTAATCATATCGCCCCTTACACCTCTCTTCTCTAATATATGTGTAAATGATAATCATATCACCCCTTAGACGTCTCTTCTCTAATAGAAGTGTAAATGGTAATCATATCCCCCTTACACGTCTCTTCTCTAATATATGTGTAAATGGTAATCATATCGCCCCTTACACCTCTCTTCTCTAATATATGTGTAAATGATAATCATATCACCCCTTAGACGTCTCTTCTCTAATAGAAGTGTAAATGGTAATCATATCACCCCTTAGACGTCTCTTCTCTAATATAAGTGTAAATGGTAATCATATCTCCCCTTACACGTCTCTTCTCTAATATAAGTGTAAATGGTAATCATATCACCCCTTACACGTCTCTTCTCTAATATAAGTGTAAATGGTAATCATATCCCCCCTTACACGTCTCTTCTCTAATATAAGTGTAAATGGTAATCATATCACCCGTTACATGTCTCTTCTCTAATATAAGTGTAAATGGTAATCATATCACCCCTTACACCTCTCTTCTCTAATATAAGTGTAAATGGTAATCATATCCCCCCTTACACGTCTCTTCTCTAATATAAGTGTAAATGGTATCATATCACACCTTAGACATCTCTTCTCTAATATAAGTGTAAATGGTAATCATATCACCCCTTACACCTCTCATCTCTAATATAAGTGTAAATGGTAATCATATCACCCCTTACACGTCTCTTCTCTAATATAAGTGTAAATGGTAATCATATCACCCCTTACACCTCTCTTCTCTAATATAAGTGTAAATGGTAATCATATCACCCCTTACACGTCTCTCCTCTAATATATGTGTAAATGGTAATCATATCACCCCTTACACCTCTCTTCTCTAATATAAGTGTAAATGGTAATCATATCCCCCCTTACATGTCTCTTCTCTAATATAAGTGTAAATGGTATCATATCACCCCTTACATGTCTCTTCTCTAATATAAGTGTAAATGGTATTCATATCACCCCTTACACCTCTCTTCTCTAATATAAGTGTAAATAGTAATCATATCACCCCTTACACGTCTCTTCTCTAATATAAGTGTAAATGGTAATCATATCACCCCTTACACCTCTCTTCTCTAATATAAGTGTAAATGGTAATCATATCACCCCTTACACCTCTCATCTCTAATATAAGTGTAAATGGTAATCATATCACCCCTTACACGTCTCTTCTCTAATATAAGTGTAAATGGTAATCATATCACCCCTTACACCTCTCTTCTCTAATATAAGTGTAAATGGTAATCATATCATCCCTTACACGTCTCTTCTCTAATACAAGTATAAATGGTAATCATATCCCCCCTTACACGTCTCTTCTCTAATATAAGTGTAAATGGTATCATATCACCCCTTACATGTCTCTTCTCTAATATAAGTGTAAATGGTAATCATATCACCCCTTAGACGTCTCTTCTCTAATATATGTGTAAATGGTAATCATATCGCCCCTTACACGTCTCTTCTCTAATATAAGTGTAAATGGTAATCATATCACCCCTTACACCTCTCTTCTCTAATATAAGTGTAAATGGTATCATATCACCCCTTACATGTCTCTTCTCTAATATAAGTGTAAATGGTATCATATCTCCCCTTACACATCTCTTCTCTAATGTATGTGTAAATGGTATCATATCTCCCCTTACACGTCTCTTCTCTAATATATGTGTAAATGGTAATCATATCGCCCCTTACACCTCTCTTCTCTAATATAAGTGTAAATGGTAATCATATCACCCCTTACACCTCTCTTCTCTAATATAAGTGTAAATGCTATCATATCACCCTTACATGTCTCTTCTCTAATATAAGTGTAAATGGTATCATATCTCCCCTTACACATCTCTTCTCTAATATAAGTGTAAATGGTATCATATCTCCCCTTACACGTCTCTTCTCTAATATAAGTGTAAATGGTATCATATCTTCCCTTACACATCTCTTCTCTAATATAAGTGTAAATGGTATCATATCTCCCCTTACACGTCTCTTCTCTAATATAAGTGTAAATGGTATCATATCTCCCCTTACATGTCTCTTCTCTAATATAAGTGTAAATGGTAATCATATCGCCCCTTACACCTCTCTTCTCTAATATAAGTGTAAATGGTAATCATATCACCCCTTACACGTCTCTTCTCTAATATAAGTGTAAATGGTATCATATCACCCCTTACACCTCTCTTCTCTAATATATGTGTAAATGGTATCATATCACCCCTTACACCTCTCTTCTCTAATATAAGTGTAAATGGTATCATATCCCCCTTACACGTCTCCTCTCTAATATAAGTGTAAATGGTATCATATCCCCCTTACACGTCTCTTCTCTAATATAAGTGTAAATGGTAATCATATCACCCTTACACGTCTCTTCTCTAATATAAGTGTAAATGGTATCATATATCCCCTTACACCTCTCTTCTCTAATATAAGTGTAAATGGTATCATATCACCCCTTACATGTCTCTTCTCTAATATAAGTGTAAATAGTAATCATATCTCCCCTTACACCTCTCTTCTCTAATATAAGTGTAAATGGTATCATATCACCCCTTACATGTCTCTTCTCTAATATAAGTGTAAATGGTAATCATATCACCCCTTAGACGTCTCTTCTCTAATATATGTGTAAATGGTAATCATATCGCCCCTTACACGTCTCTTCTCTAATATAAGTGTAAATGGTAATCATATCACCCCTTACACCTCTCTTCTCTAATATAAGTGTAAATGGTATCATATCACCCCTTACATGTCTCTTCTCTAATATAAGTGTAAATGGTATCATATCTCCCCTTACACGTCTCTTCTCTAATATATGTGTAAATGGTAATCATATCGCCCCTTACACCTCTCTTCTCTAATATAAGTGTAAATGGTAATCATATCACCCCTTACACCTCTCTTCTCTAATATAAGTGTAAATGCTATCATATCACCCCTTACATGTCTCTTCTCTAATATAAGTGTAAATGGTATCATATCTCCCCTTACACATCTCTTCTCTAATATAAGTGTAAATGGTATCATATCTCCCCTTACACGTCTCTTCTCTAATATAAGTGTAAATGGTATCATATCTCCCCTTACACGTCTCTTCTCTAATATAAGTGTAAATGGTAATCATATCACCCCTTACACGTCTGTTCTCTAATATAAGTGTAAATGGTAATCATATCCCCCCTTACACGTCTCTTCTCTAATATAAGTGTAAATGGTAATCATATCACCCGTTACATGTCTCTTCTCTAATATAAGTGTAAATGGTAATCATATCACCCCTTACACCTCTCTTCTCTAATATAAGTGTAAATGGTAATCATATCCCCCCTTACACGTCTCTTCTCTAATATAAGTGTAAATGGTATCATATCACACCTTAGACATCTCTTCTCTAATATAAGTGTAAATGGTAATCATATCACCCCTTACACCTCTCATCTCTAATATAAGTGTAAATGGTAATCATATCACCCCTTACACGTCTCTTCTCTAATATAAGTGTAAATGGTAATCATATCACCCCTTACACGTCTCTTCTCTAATATAAGTGTAAATGGTAATCATATCACCCCTTACACGTCTCTCCTCTAATATATGTGTAAATGGTAATCATATCACCCCTTACACGTCTCTTCTCTAATATAAGTGTAAATGGTAATCATATCACCCCTTACACCTCTCTTCTCTAATATAAGTGTAAATGGTAATCATATCACCCCTTACACGTCTCTTCTCTAATATAAGTGTAAATGGTAATCATATCACCCCTTACACCTCTCTTCTCTAATATAAGTGTAAATGGTAATCATATCACCCCTTACACCTCTCTTCTCTAATATAAGTGTAAATGGTAATCATATCACCCCTTACACCTCTCTTCTCTAATATAAGTGTAAATGGTAATCATATCACCCCTTACACCTCTCTTCTCTAATATAAGTGTAAATGGTAATCATATCCCCCCTTACATGTCTCTTCTCTAATATAAGTGTAAATGGTATCATATCACCCCTTACATGTCTCTTCTCTAATATAAGTGTAAATGGTATTCATATCACCCTTACACCTCTCTTCTCTAATATAAGTGTAAATGGTAATCATATCACCCCTTACACCTCTCATCTCTAATATAAGTGTAAATGGTAATCATATCACCCCTTACACGTCTCTTCTCTAATATAAGTGTAAATGGTAATCATATCACCCCTTACACCTCTCTTCTCTAATATAAGTGTAAATGGTAATCATATCATCCCTTACACGTCTCTTCTCTAATACAAGTATAAATGGTAATCATATCCCCCCTTACACGTCTCTTCTCTAATATAAGTGTAAATGGTATCATATCACCCCTTACATGTCTCTTCTCTAATATAAGTGTAAATGGTAATCATATCACCCCTTAGACGTCTCTTCTCTAATATATGTGTAAATGGTAATCATATCGCCCCTTACACGTCTCTTCTCTAATATAAGTGTAAATGGTAATCATATCACCCCTTACACCTCTCTTCTCTAATATAAGTGTAAATGGTATCATATCACCCCTTACATGTCTCTTCTCTAATATAAGTGTAAATGGTATCATATCTCCCCTTACACATCTCTTCTCTAATGTATGTGTAAATGGTATCATATCTCCCCTTACACGTCTCTTCTCTAATATATGTGTAAATGGTAATCATATCGCCCCTTACACCTCTCTTCTCTAATATAAGTGTAAATGGTAATCATATCACCCCTTACACCTCTCTTCTCTAATATAAGTGTAAATGCTATCATATCACCCCTTACATGTCTCTTTTCTAATATAAGTGTAAATGGTATCATATCTCCCCTTACACATCTCTTCTCTAATATAAGTGTAAATGGTATCATATCTCCCCTTACACGTCTCTTCTCTAATATAAGTGTAAATGGTATCATATCTCCCCTTACACATCTCTTCTCTAATATAAGTGTAAATGGTATCATATCTCCCCTTACACGTCTCTTCTCTAATATAAGTGTAAATGGTATCATATCTCCCCTTACATGTCTCTTCTCTAATATAAGTGTAAATGGTAATCATATCGCCCCTTACACCTCTCTTCTCTAATATAAGTGTAAATGGTAATCATATCACCCCTTACACGTCTCTTCTCTAATATAAGTGTAAATGGTATCATATCACCCCTTACACCTCTCTTCTCTAATATATGTGTAAATGGTATCATATCACCCCTTACACCTCTCTTCTCTAATATAAGTGTAAATGGTATCATATCCCCATTACACGTCTCCTCTCTAATATAAGTGTAAATGGTATCATATCCCCCTTACACGTCTCTTCTCTAATATAAGTGTAAATGGTAATCATATCACCCTTACACGTCTCTTCTCTAATATAAGTGTAAATGGTATCATATATCCCCTTACACCTCTCTTCTCTAATATAAGTGTAAATGGTATCATATCACCCCTTACATGTCTCTTCTCTAATATAAGTGTAAATAGTAATCATATCTCCCCTTACACCTCTCTTCTCTAATATAAGTGTAAATGGTATCATATCACCCCTTACATGTCTCTTCTCTAATATAAGTGTAAATGGTAATCATATCACCCCTTAGACGTCTCTTCTCTAATATATGTGTAAATGGTAATCATATCGCCCCTTACACGTCTCTTCTCTAATATAAGTGTAAATGGTAATCATATCACCCCTTACACCTCTCTTCTCTAATATAAGTGTAAATGGTATCATATCACCCCTTACATGTCTCTTCTCTAATATAAGTGTAAATGGTATCATATCTCCCCTTACACATCTCTTCTCTAATGTATGTGTAAATGGTATCATATCTCCCCTTACACGTCTCTTCTCTAATATATGTGTAAATGGTAATCATATCGCCCCTTACACCTCTCTTCTCTAATATAAGTGTAAATGGTAATCATATCACCCCTTACACCTCTCTTCTCTAATATAAGTGTAAATGCTATCATATCACCCCTTACATGTCTCTTCTCTAATATAAGTGTAAATGGTATCATATCTCCCCTTACACATCTCTTCTCTAATATAAGTGTAAATGGTATCATATCTCCCCTTACACGTCTCTTCTCTAATATAAGTGTAAATGGTATCATATCTCCCCTTACACATCTCTTCTCTAATATAAGTGTAAATGGTATCATATCTCCCCTTACACGTCTCTTCTCTAATATAAGTGTAAATGGTATCATATCTCCCCTTACATGTCTCTTCTCTAATATAAGTGTAAATGGTAATCATATCGCCCCTTACACCTCTCTTCTCTAATATAAGTGTAAATGGTAATCATATCACCCCTTACACGTCTCTTCTCTAATATAAGTGTAAATGGTATCATATCACCCCTTACACCTCTCTTCTCTAATATATGTGTAAATGGTATCATATCACCCCTTACACCTCTCTTCTCTAATATAAGTGTAAATGGTATCATATCCCCCTTACACGTCTCCTCTCTAATATAAGTGTAAATGGTATCATATCCCCCTTACACGTCTCTTCTCTAATATAAGTGTAAATGGTAATCATATCACCCTTACACGTCTCTTCTCTAATATAAGTGTAAATGGTATCATATATCCCCTTACACCTCTCTTCTCTAATATAAGTGTAAATGGTATCATATCACCCCTTACATGTCTCTTCTCTAATATAAGTGTAAATAGTAATCATATCTCCCCTTACACCTCTCTTCTCTAATATAAGTGTAAATGGTATCATATCACCCCTTACATGTCTCTTCTCTAATATAAGTGTAAATGGTAATCATATCACCCATTACACGTCTCTTCTCTAATATAAGTGTAAATGGTAATCATATCACCCCTTACACGTCTCTTCTCTAATATAAGTGTAAATGGTAATCATATCCCCCTTACACCTCTCTTCTCTAATATAAGTGTAAATGGTATCATATCACCCCTTACACCTCTCTTCTCTAATATAAGTGTAAATGGTATCATATCTCCCCTTACACCTCTCTTCTCTAATATAAGTGTAAATGGTAATCATATCCCCCCTTACACGTCTCTTCTCTAATATAAGTGTAAATGGTAATCATATCCCCCTTACACCTCTCTTCTCTAATATAAGTGTAAATGGTATCATATCACCCCTTACACCTCTCTTCTCTAATATATGTGTAAATGGTAATCATATCACCCCTTACATGTCTCTTCTCTAATATAAGTGTAAATAGTAATCATATCACCCCTTACATGTCTCTTCTCTAATATAAGTGTAAATAGTAATCATATCTCCCCTTACACGTCTCTTCTCTAATATAAGTGTAAATGGTAATCATATCACCCCTTACACATCTCTTCTCTAATATAAGTGTAAATGGTAATCATATCACCCCTTACATGTCTCTTCTCTAATATAAGTGTAAATAGTAATCATATCTCCCCTTACACGTCTCTTCTCTAATATAAGTGTAAATGGTAATCATATCACCCCTTACACATCTCTTCTCTAATATAAGTGTAAATGGTAATCATATCACCCCTTACACGTCTCTTCTCTAATATAAGTGTAAATGGTAATCATATCTCCCCTTACACCTCTCTTCTCTAATATAAGTGTAAATGGTAATCATATCCCCCCTTACACGTCTCTTCTCTAATATAAGTGTAAATGGTAATCATATCCCCCTTACACCTCTCTTCTCTAATATAAGTGTAAATGCTATCATATCACCCCTTACATGTCTCTTCTCTAATATAAGTGTAAATGGTATCATATCTCCCCTTACACATCTCTTCTCTAATATAAGTGTAAATGGTATCATATCTCCCCTTACACGTCTCTTCTCTAATATAAGTGTAAATGGTATCATATCTCCCCTTACACATCTCTTCTCTAATATAAGTGTAAATGGTATCATATCTCCCCTTACACGTCTCTTCTCTAATATAAGTGTAAATGGTACCATATCTCCCCTTACATGTCTCTTCTCTAATATAAGTGTAAATGGTAATCATATCGCCCCTTACACCTCTCTTCTCTAATATAAGTGTAAATGGTAATCATATCACCCCTTACACGTCTCTTCTCTAATATAAGTGTAAATGGTAATCATATCACCTCTTACATCTCTCTTCTCTAATATAAGTGTAAATGGTATCATATCACCCCTTACACGTCTCTTCTCTAATATAAGTGTAAATGGTAATCATATCACCTCTTACACCTCTCTTCTCTAATATAAGTGTAAATGGTATCATATCACCCCTTACACCTCTCTTCTCTAATATAAGTGTAAATGGTAATCATATCCCCCTTACACATCTCTTATCTAATATAAGTGTAAATGGTAATCATATCACCTCTTACACCTCTCTTCTCTAATATATGTGTAAATGGTAATCATATCACCCCTTACACCTCTCTTCTCTAATATAAGTGTAAATGGTAATCATATCCCCCTTACACATCTCTTATCTAATATAAGTGTAAATGGTAATCATATCACCCCTTAGACGTCTCTTCTCTAATATAAGTGTAAATGGTAATCATATCCCCCCTTACACGTCTCTTCTCTAATATAAGTGTAAATGGTAATCATATCACCCCTTACACCTCTCTTCTCTAATATACGTGTAAATGGTAATCATATCACCCCTTACACATCTCATCTCTAATATAAGTGTAAATGGTAATCATATCGCCCCTTACACGTCTCTTCTCTAATATAAGTGTAAATGGTATCATATCACCCCTTACACATCTCTTCTCTAATATATGTGTAAATGGTAATCATATCACCCCTTACACCTCTCTTCTCTAATATAAGTGTAAATGGTAATCATATCGCCCCTTACACTTCTCTTCTCTAATATAAGTGTAAATGGTAATCATATCACCCCTTACACCTCTCTTCTCTAATATAAGTGTAAATGGTAATCATATCTCCCCTTACACGTCTCTTCTCTAATATAAGTGTAAATGGTATCATATCACCCCTTACACCTCTCTTCTCTAATATAAGTGTAAATGGTAATCATATCACCCCTTACACGTCTCTTCTCTAATATAAGTGTAAATGGTAATCATATCACCCCTTACACCTCTCTTCTCTAATATAAGTGTAAATGGTAATCATATCACCCCTTACACGTCTCTTCTCTAATATAAGTGTAAATGGTATCATATCACCCCTTACACGTCTCTTCTCTAATGTAAACAAACCCAATTTGGCTAGTCTCTCTTTATAACTCAGATCCTCCAGTTTTGTTGCAAATCTCTGTACCTTGTCGAGTTCAGCAATTTATTTTTTAAGAACTGGTGCCCAAAACTGTACTCTATATTTTAGAGGCCTAACTAAGGATTTATACAGAGGTAGGATAATATTAGCATCCCTTGCTTCTACACCTCTTTTTATGCAGGCTAGTACTCTATTTGCTCTTGCAGCAGCTGAGTGACTCTGCACACTGCTGTGAAGTCTATTGTCTATCAGTTCTCCTAAATCTTTCTCTAACGAGGATTCCCTAAGTTGTTTCCCATTTAGTGTATATGTAGAAGGTTTGTTTCTACAGTTCAAAATACATAACCTTACATTTATCTAATTTAAATGACATCTGCCACTTTTGTGGCCATTCACTCACCAATAAGTCATGTCCTCAGGATTTCTCTGCTGAATCATTCGGGTAATCAGTGTTTCCAGCATTGTGCTTGATATACTTGCACTTAAAGGGACAGTAATGTTCCACAAAAACAGCAGCTCCAATTAATCTTCATAGTATTTGGGCCATGGAGAGTGTTATATCAGTACTGTCAGAGTTGTAGTACAAGAGTAATTGAATGATAAAGTATCCCCCTCCCGCCCCTTTTACCTAGTGTAAGTCTCCTCACCTCTGAGGTGGAATCTGGTCACATGACCGGACAGGTCACAGCAAGGGACAATCTTCTTACTGTGATCATAAGGAAATCCCTGCCCCCCTTGTTAGGTTTTTCAGGTTTTCCCTTACAATCACTGAAGATTGTCCCTCTCTGTGACCCAGTCTTGCTGCTCTGAGGTGAGCAGTGTTACACTAGGTAAAAGGGGCGGGAGGGGGATACTTTATCATTCAATTACTCTTGTACTACAACTCTGACAGTACTGATATAACACTCTCCATGGCCCAAACACTATGAAGATTAATTGGGGATGGTTTTATTTTGAAACATTACTATTCCTTTAAATAGGGATATCCTTAAGACATGAAATATCGGGGTGCCCTGTGGACCTGATTTGGGAATCCGTGATCTAGAGGTCCATGATTCGCCCCAGTGGTGACATTGTCACTGCGACAGGGAAGATTCAAGCACTAAGCCAAGAGGTGTCTAAGCCTGTCATCACAGGGCCGTATATGGGACAGTATTAAGAGGAATGCCACCTTAGAATTAGATCCCAGTTACTTAATCTGTACAGAAAATCCCAATGGCCTTGATGAATCAGTTCTGCTTTGATCAATATTTGATCAGTATTTGATATCATGTCCAAGCAGATAAGTGTATATTATTGTAGGACTTCAGATTACTAAACGCTTCCCAAGGAAACATCAGTGGGCGGAGGTTTGTGTCCAGGAGTTCTGCAGAATTAATCATGTCTGCTTCCATGTGCATGACATCCAGCGCTAATTAAATATTAATTCAGGAGAACCAATCCACACAGAACCGATTTATAACGTCTACAACCATTTTCTGCGCAGATTTGGGAAATGGAGGTTTATTATTAAGAAGTGTTAGTGTTCCTTTAAGGTAATATCTGTGTGTGTGCGTATATGTGTGTGTGTGTATGTATATATGTGTGTGTGTGTGTGTGTGTGTGTGTGTATATATGTGTGTGTCAGTCTCTATGTGTGTATGTATATATGTGTATGTGTTTGTGCGTGGATATGTGTGTATATGTACTGTATGTGTATGTTTTTATATCTATATATATAAAAGAGAAAGGCTCATTGCATAATTTATGTCTCCTCAGGAGACACACACACCCAGGGGTGGCAATAAGGAGGGGTTACTGTTCCCATTGGGTGATTCAATGGGGGCGTGATTTTCACACCAATTGCAGTGGCCGAAGTGAGTTTGCCTGCCCCCACTATGCAGCCCGCCCACCACTATCAAAGTCAGAAAAAAACAATATGGCCACCACTTGCTCCTACACCACAGACAAACACACACATGCCCCATTCACACAGCACCACACAAACACACATGCCCCACTCACACACACAAATGCCCCACTCACACACACAGCACCACACACACAAAAGCCAGAAAGAAATATGACTGACACACAGTCACTCACCCAGACTCCCAGTGGCCTCAGCAGGACCTGTACTACAGCCACTGAGGAACAAAATGGCACTCAAAGGGTTAAGGTAGGCCCTCTGCTGAATTATTTCTTCACTGTCATCATTTGCCATGCAAGACACAGGACAGACAGCCATCAGATTCACACTTAACCCACTGACTGCCACAGGGTTGTGCATCAAGTTTTAGCCCTCAGGGAGTGTGTTCAAACCCCTCACACTGTAAACTTGCATTTCCCTCCCACACTTCAACTGTAAGGATACAGGGCCTTATTCACCAAGTAACACAGTTCACTTACTTCAACTGTAAGGATACAGGGTCTTATTCATCAAGCTGAAGAGCTGCAATTAAAACATTTTTTACAAATCTTATCAGCATATCTACATCACCACTGTGTCTGTCACACACTGTCTACATATGTGACATACATCCATGTATGTGTGTGTCTCTCTGTATGTATGCGTTTCACAGTGTGACACGCTCTGTCTCTTTAAGTGCGTGTTTGTAACACTGCATATTTCTGTTTCACACGTCTCTCTGTGTAAATAATATGATGGGCAACGCCGTCCCACGTTGCTAGTTTTTTTCATAAAAAAGTTTACTGCTCCTTTAAATAAAAAAAGTAAGTGTCATGTATAATTTTTCCCCCCAACAGGCTGAGTAAAACGCGGGTACTGACACTGCTGGGAGATTCCACTGAAATTGGGGAAAAAAAAGGAAAGTTCAAAACTTTGCAGTCAGTTGGTGTCCAAAACACTATCATTTTCAATTGTATTTATTTTTATAATGCTCTCGCTGGTAGCGTTGGAGAGACTACGATTCTCCATATTAAGTGATACAAACAGCAGCACCTAGTGACCAGAATGGGAAATGTAACAGGAACAAAGTCTGAACTGTAAAAAGGTGTGAATGAAAAATCAGTGAGACTTGTCCTGTTTTACTCAATGGGAAAAGCCACATAACAAAAATCATCCAAAGTAGGCATCTCTACCCAATTATACATGTTAAATCCAGAAAACGAGCCCTGCAATGTGTGTACATATATACATACACACACACACAACGCGTATGACAGCAGGTGATGACACCTTTTTTTGGACCAACATTCAATCTTCCCTTTACCAAGCCAAACGCAATACTGACTTATTACAATGTCACATAAGAGGCAATACAATGGCTTAAGAAAACACAGACAATCTACTAATCACACCAGCTTAATGGATCGAAAAACCCCTATTGCTTTTCACTGGAACAACATGGTCACCCTATGCCAAGTGTATATTTTATATACATGTATTCTTATACACACTGTATTATGTATATATACACACACTACTCACATGTTAGACACACACTATTATGTATCGTACAAACACCTAGTGATATATATACACACACAGTGTATTATGTATCTATATTACATACACACACATCTCTACACACCATTATATATATACTAGCAATGTGGGACGGCGTTGCCCGTCATATTATTTACACAGAGAGACATTGTGTGAAACAGAAATATGCAGTGTTACAAACACGCACTTAAAGAGACAGAGCGTGTCACACTGTGAAATGCATACATACAGAGAGACACACACACACATGGATGTATGTCACATATGTAGACAGTGTGTGACAGACGCAGTGGGGATGTAGATATGCTGATAAGATTTGTAAAAAATGTTTTAATTGCAGCTCTTCAGCTTGATGAATAAGACCCTGTATCCTTACAGTTGAAGTGAGTGAACTGTGTTACTTGGTGAATAAGGCCCTGTATCCTTACAGGTGAAGTGAGTGTGCTGTGTTACTTAGTGAATAAGGCCCTGTATCTTTACAGGTGAAGTGAGTGTGCTGTGTTACTTGATGAATAAGGCCCTGTATCCTTACAGTTGAAGTGAGTGTGCTGTATTACTTGATGAATAAGGCCCTGTATCCTTACAGTTGAAGTGAGTGTGCTGTGTTACCTGATGAATAAGGCCCTGTATCCTTACAGTTGAAGTGAGTGTGCTGTGTTACTTGACGAATAAGGCCCTGTATCCTTACAGTTGAAGTGAGTGTGCTGTGTTACTTGACGAATAAGGCCCTGTATCCTTACAGTTGAAGTGAGTGTGCTGTGTTACTTGACGAATAATGTCTTGTATCCTTACAGTTGAAGTGAGTGTGCTATGTACTTGGTGAAGGTCACAGTGAGAAGATGTTTGTGAGTAAAGGAATAATTTAGATTACAGCAGTGGATACTGCAGTACATTTGAAGAAATAAGTTGGCAGACAGAGGGTTAAGTGACAGATGCAGCGATAAATAATGTAATAGTGATGTGGGAGTAAAATGGCGAGATTGGGACTATGGATGAATGGCTAGGGGATAGGTGAGTGGGGGTGACAAGGGAGGAGGAGATGAGAGATTGAGGAGAAGAGGGACAGTGAAGTGTTAAAGTAAAGTAATGGGTGAGGGGGAGAAGTGACTATACATAGACAGTGAAGTAGACATGAAATACAGGGCTGTAGGGTTACTGCATTATACACACCTAGTGTAGCAGTTGGTTGGAGTGAAGCACTTTAACTCTGAGTGTGAGAGAGGTACACAACACATTGCTGTGTAATGAGTTGTATAGTCCTCTGGCAGTGAAAGGAATATGTGACACATGTTGGACGCTCCTTGCATTAGTGGGCCGTGGTGGTCAGCTGGGACAGAACCGGATTATTTGTCCATGGGCCGTAGGCAAGGGATCAATAGAGGGACCCCTAACAGCTAATAGGCTTCAAAACAGGAAGGCTCATATACTAAGTAAAGTGGTGGAATTTTGTGGAAAAGTAACAGCAGTACAGGGAACAATACCCATTTATTTAAATGGGCGTTTTAACGTCTTCAACGCTAGAGAGGTCAGCAAAGCATTGTATTTGTTCTGTATGGTACAGATGAATTGTTCCTCTTTGTGTTAATACATCAGCCTCACAGATCACAGTGCACAGGCAGCTGCTGCAAGAGCCAAAAGTATAAATGGGTTTAGATTAATGGGGTAAGAGTATAACTGTATGGGCCTTATGTATCAAGATAAAGGGTGCAACTCCAAAAAAACTGACACCATAGGGTTGAATTGAAAATTCAGGAAAATCGTGTTGACATAAATGGGGCTTTAACCCCTTGAATGCTACAATGGTCCCCAACGCATTGCTTTGGCAATGTGTTTGCATTGTCTGTAGCATTCATGGAATTAATAGTCTCATTGAAATCAATGGACACTTTCAAAGAAATCAGTTTAACCCTGTGGGCAACTTGTGAGGAAAGAGTGGGCTGCACAATACCCAAATGTGGAAGCTTTCCAAACAGATATTAACCCTTTGAGTGACAGAGGTACGCAGAGCAATGTGCTGCATATCATCTCTGGTACTCCAAGGGTTAATGGGCTTAACCCTCTGAGTGCCAGAGAGGTATCCAAGGCATTGCAACAGCACTCAAAGGGTTAAATTGAAACAAAGTGTGTCCATCAGCCCCAGTTCTTAGCATGGAAACTGAAGATCTGTGTGTTCTAACCTATTCCCCAGCTGACTCTGAGTGTCCCAGTGTGTCTTTGAAAGAAGTGATCAATGTGTGGCTCCCCAGCAAAATGGGAGCTGCTGGTTGGTGGGTTATAGTATTGTGCCATGAGTTGTTTACTGTAGGAGTTGTAAGTCGAGAGAAGTGATGTAGCAGTAGGTGAGTTGTGAAGGAGAGGGCTAACCCTCTGACTGCCAGAGAGGTATGCAACGCATTGCAATGTATGCATACCCCTCTGACACTCAAAGGGTTAAGGTAGGCTGACCAGATCTCACCTTTAACCGGAGACACATAGGAAATAGCCATTTTGCAGTACTTCACTGAAATGAAAGCAGTCCTGCAGTATGTATTTTTCCTATGCGTCCCCAGTTAAAGGTGAGGTCTGGTCAGCCTAGGTTAAGACTGATGTTGGGGGGGCAGGCTAACTGTTCCTTACAGCCGCCCCTGGGTGTGTGTGGCAGGGGATGCAGGTTTTCTCTCTTATATATATACACTACCAATGTGGGACGGTGTTGGGCGCACGTGTGTGAAATGTAGACACACTGATAAACACAGACATATGCAACACACAGGCAGACACATACACACAGTGAGCGGCAGAGACATGCAAAAGACATGCCCACACACACCGGAGATGCACACATGCACACAAATATGTAACAGAGATGTACACACACACGCATGCAACATATATGTGCAGAAACACATGCCTGCATGAGTTGTGCACCCCTCTGGCACTCAAATGGTTAAGTTATAGAGAGGCATGTCAGAGTTAAATAGCAGTGGGAAGTGTATTCATACCTGGGAACTTTGATTTGTGTTGTGTCTGGAAGGGAGTCATGTGGTGCTGATGTGGAGAGACAAATGGGGCAATCTGGGTTAAAAGTGGGCGGGGCTTAAACACGAGTAGGGGGCGGGGCTTAACATAAATGTGGAAAAGTGTTAGTAATAGGCTGGGGAAGGAGGAGAAGTGGGAGGGAAATGCAAGTTTACAGTGTGAGGGGTTTGACCACACTCACTGAGGGCTAAAACTTGATACACAACCCTGTGGCAGTCAGTGGGTTAAATGTGAATCTGATGGCTGTCTGTCCTGTGTCTTGCATGGCAAATGATGACAGTGAAGAAATAATTCAGCAGAGGGCCTACCTTAACCCTTTGAGTGCCATTTTGTTCCTCAGTGGCTGTAGTACAGGTACTGCTGAGGCCACTGGGAGTCTGGGTGAGTGACTGTGTGTCAGCCATATTTCTTTCTGGCTTTTGTGTGTGTGATGCTGTGTGTGTGAGTGGGGCATTTGTGTGTGTGAGTGGGGCATGTGTGTGAGTTTGGTGCTGTGTGAATGGGGCATGTGTGTGTTTGTCTGTGGTGTAGGAGCAAGTGGCGGCCATATTGTTTTTTTCTGACTTTGATAGTGGTGGGCGGGCTGCATAGTGGGGGCAGGCAAACTCACTTCGGCCACTGCAATTGGTGTGAAGATCACGCCCCCATTGAATCACCCAATGAGAACAGTAACCCCTCCTTATTGCCACCCCTGGGTGTGTGTGTCTCCTGAGGAGACATAAATTATGCAATGAGCCTCTCTTTATATATATATATATATATATATATATATATATATATATATATACTTACTAGCAATGTGGGACGGCGTTGCCCGTCATGTTATGACCGTTGGGCGCACGTGTGTGAAATGCAGACACACTGTTAAACACAGACATATGCAACACACAGGCAGACAAATACCATACATCCCAAGTGTCCCTCTTTAGGAGGGACAGTCCCTCTTTGAGGGCCAAATCCCTGTGTCCCTCTTTCCCACCCTGTTGTCCCTCTTTTTAGGAGGTCAGACTGTGTGCAGGGCCGGCTCCACCTATAGGCGAGGTAGGCACCGGCCTAGGGCGCACACGTACTGGGGGCGCGGGCATACAGCGGAGAAGAGCTGCGCCCGCACACACCACGCCGGGAACCACAACACAGTCAGGTCTGTGTTGCTACAGCGCTCCCTCATCGGGTCGGATCTTTAGTAATGCAGAGCGCGCTGGGAGTCATGATCTCCCGCCGCGCTCTGCATTACTGAAGAGTAGACTGCGTGGGAGCTACAGGTATGTGATGGGGGCAAGTTGGAGCTGAGAGGGCATACTGGAGCTGCTGGGGCCAAGTTGGAGTGGATGGGGGGCAAAGTGGAGATGATGGGGGCAAGTTGGAGCTGATAAGAGCAAGTTGGAGCTGAGGGGGCATAGTGGAGCTGCTGGGGGCAAGTTGGAGCTGATGGGGGTAAGTTGGAGCGGATGGAGGTCAAAGTGGAGCTGATGGGGGCAAGTTGGAGCGGATGGGGGTCAAAGTGGAGCTGAAGGGGGGGCAAAGTGGAGCTGATGGGAGCAAGTTGGAGCGGATGGGGGCAAAGTGGAGCTGATGGGGGCAAGTTGGAGCTGCTGGGGGGCAAAGTGGAGCCGATGGGGGTAAGTTGGAGCTGATAGGGGCAAGTTGGAGCTGATAGGGGCATAGTGGAACTGAAGGGGGGGCAAAAGTGGAGCTGGTGGGGGCAAGTTAGTGCGGATGGGGAGCAAAGTGGAGCTGATGGGGGCAAGTTGGAGCGGATGGTGGGCAAAGTGGAGCTGATGGAAGCAAGTTGGAGCTGCTGGGGGCATAGTGGAGCTGATGCGGGGCATAGTGGAGCGGATGGGGGGCATAGTGGAGCTGGTGGGGAAAAAGTGGAGCTGGTGGGGGGCAAAGTGGAGCTGGTGGGGGTAAGTTGGAGTTGATGGGGGCAAAGTGGAGCTGATGGGGGCAAGTTGGAGTTGATGGGGGGCAAAGTGCAGCTGATAGGGCCAAAGTGGAGCTGATAAGGGGCAAGTTGGAGCTGGTGGGGGGCATCTCTTACAGACATCTCCAGACCAGGGGCAGACTGGCCCAGGGGACAGAGAGAGGATAATCATGAAAAGAGGTTGGGTATAAGTAGGAGGGGTATAAAGGGGTGGGGCACAAGGGGCGGAGCGAAATGGGCGGCAAAATTAGGTTTTGCCTAGGGTGGCAAAAATCCTTGCACCAGCCCTGACTGTGTGGTGTGTATTACTTTGCTCTACAGCAATAAAGCAATAAACTTCAGTATATGTGTTTATACATTAGTCTGTGCAAATAAAATACTTTGGTCTTGAACTAAATCATTTATTCAGTTACATAAATAGCCAGTAATAGGTCATGAAATAAACTAAAAATTATTACTAATGCCCCGCCCACCAGCCACGCCCCCAACAATATCACCTAAAACTACAGTGTCCCTCTTTGGCCATGTGAAATGTTGGGAGGTATGCACATACACACAGTGAGCGGCAGTGACATGCAAAAGACATGTACACACACAGACACACCGGAGATGGACACACATATGTAACAGAGATGTACACACACACAACATATATGAGCAGCAACACATGCACGCATGAGTTGTGTACCCCTCTGGCACTCAAATGGTTAATGTATAGAGAGGCATGTCAGAGTTAAATAGCAGTGGGAAGTGTGTTCATACCTGGGAACACTGACTTGTGTAGTCCCTAGAGGGGACTGATGTGGTGCTGATGTGGAGAGACAAATGGGGCAATCTGGGTTATAAGTGGGAGGGGCTTAATAACGAGTAGGGGCGGGGCTTAACATAAATGTGGAAAAGTGTTAGTAATAGGCTGGGGAAGGAGGAGAAGTGGGAGGGAAATGCAAGTTTACAGTGTGAGGGGTTTGAACACACTCCCTGAGGGGTAAAACTTGATACACAACCCTGTGGCAGTCAGTGGGTTAAGTGTGAATCTGATGGCTGTCTGTCCTGTGTCTTGCATGGCAAATGATGACAGTGAAGAAATAATTCAGCAATGAGGGCCTACCTTAACCCTTTGAGTGCCATTTTGTTCCCCTGGTGCTGCACTACAGGTCCTGCTGAGGCCACTGGGAGTCAGGGTGAGTGACTGTGTGTGTGTGTCAGCCATATTTATTTCTGGCTTTGTGTGTGTGTATGTGGTGCTGTGTGTGTGAGTGGGAGCATGTCTGTTTGGTGCTGTGTGAGTGGGGCATGTGTGTGTGTGGTGGTCTGTGTGTGTTTGTGTGGTGCTGTATGAGTGAGGCATGTGTGTGTTTGTCTGTGGTGTAGGAGCAAGTGGCGGCCATATTGTTTTTGTCTGACTTTGATAGTGGTGGGCGGGCTGCATAGTGGGGGCGGGCCAACTCCCTGCATGACTGAATCACCCAATAGGAACAGTAACTCCTCCTTAATACCACCCCTGGGTGTGTTTTGGCAGGCACAAAGTCTTCTTTTATATATATAGATATATATAGATATATATATATATATATATATGAGATATCACACACACACATTGTATTATGTATCTATATTACATACACTCATCTCTACACACCATATTATAAGCGATGTGATCACATTTTGTTGGTAGTAGATATACACACACACACATTGTATTATGTATCTATATTATATACACACACACACAGATATCTCTACACACCATATTATATCTATTACACATATACCATTGTATTTCTCTAAACGTTTGATGTATGTGAGCCTCTGAAGAAGTGGCAATCAAGTCACAAAACATGTTAGGCGATTTTTAATACACAAATATATTTATTTATTTATTTTTTTACATACTACTTACCCTTTTAAATTTATCAGTGCAGTTTTATTTTTATTTATTGGTTTTTCTGACCTGTAACGTTCTGACCTTTGGAATAAATTCCAGATACACTCTTTTTAACACCTTGAAGTGATAGTAATGTTTCACAAAAACAGCAGCTCCAATTAATCTTCATAGTATTTGGGCCCTGGAGAGTGTTATATCATTACTGTGAGTGTTGTAGTTCAAGAGTAATTGAATGATAAAGTTTCCCCTCCCGCCCCTTTTACCTAGTGTAATCCACCTCCCCTCAGATGTGGAATTCAGTCCATAGACCAGACAGCTTACATCAAGGGTCAAAGTTCTTACTGTGAGAACAATGAAAACCTGACCCCCTTGACAGGTTTTTCAGCTTTTTCCCTTATCTTAATTGAAGATTGTCCCTCTCTGCAATTTACCTGGACAATCCCTGCTGCTCTAAGCTGAGCAGTGTTACATCAGTAAAAGGGGCGGGAGGGGGATACTTTATCATTCAATTACTCTTGTACTACAACTCTGACAGTATTGAACTAACACTCTCCATGGCCCAAATACTATGAAGATTAATTAGAACTGCTTTTATTATGAAACATTACTATCCCTTTAAGGTCCTGGCACGTCATGGGTCCATCATGAATAGAACATGCGATAAGGACACATGAATCCAACGCGCGATAAGGACACAAGTCCAACATGAGAGAAGGACACACAAGTCCAGTGTGCGATAAGGACACACGTATCCACGTGAGGAGGACACACAAATCCAACATGTGATCAGGATGCTAGTCCAACATGAGATAAGGACAAAAGAATCCAACGTGCGATAAGGTCCTGGCACGTCATGTATTTCAGGGACCCCCATGTGGCTGCACGCCTTTTGGGGAGCCGTGAATCAGTTAGGCAAGTGTCCTCAAGTGTCGGCCATGTGCTGCCATCCCAGAATGCATTGGGGGGGTTGTGGTCCTTAAGGATTATTGATAATAAACACAGTCGGCATTACACTGGATACATGGTTGCCCTTTGCTAGAGTGGCTGATACCATAAAACAATTTTCAGTCACACGTTAGAGTGGTGACAAATCGGAATGGTGTATGGCCTATGGATCCAGGATAAAATCCAGGAGAGAGAACCAGTAAATGCTGTTACACTGAGAGGCAAGTGAAATTGTGAGTAGAGTTGTATGGGTGCTGGTGAAGGATTGTCCTACTTCTCAATACTACACTTCGAGGACTTGTTCTGCGCCATTTTCTCTTGTCTTCCTATGTCCTGTATGTAGAGTGAAATCCAGCTCTTGGACAACGTGCAGCATTGGTTGGACTGACTGGACCCAAATCACGAACCATTTTTTGTGAAGGAACATTATTATTTGTTCTAATATTTGTTTTATTGATCATCTCTGATTTTGAAATATTTGTATATTGTTTCGCTTTCTTCGGTCTTCCTTTCCCCTGGGGTTGGATATTGTGTATCATCTAGCACTAATAAAGGTGCCCACTTTTGGATTGTCTAGTTTAGACATTTAGTCCTTTTTTGTACTAATTGTATTATGTAACACAGTAAATTAGGGTGAATAAAGACAAGTCCATCAAGTTCAACCTTCGCCTCAAACCCCAGAACTGAGAATTTTATAGATTTCCTGCTACTAATTAAATTAGTCTTTATCAGACCTTCCTGATCAGCCTACTGATAAACAGTATAACTCTGTATGTTCCCTTTTGAAAGAAATGTATCTAATCTTCTCTTAAATGTATCCATTGTATCTGCCATAACCACCTCCCTGGGCAATGAATTCCACAATTTAACAGACCTTACCGTAAAAAAACCTCTTCCTCTGCTGAAGTCTAAACCTCCTTTCCTCTAATCTCAAGGTGTGTCCCCTGGTCACCTGATCAGGCCTTGGAATAAATATCTCACCGCAGAGATCCTTGTATTGACCTCTCATATACTTGTACAATGTGATAAGGTCTCCTCTTAGTCATCTTTTCTCTAGAGTAAATAAACCAAGTTTGTCTAGTCGTTCCTCATACGTCAAGTCCTCCATTCCCTTAATTAATTTTGTTGCTCCTCCCTGTACCCTCTCTAGTTCTAGTATATCCTTTTTCAGAACTGGTGCCCAAAACTGCACTGCATACTCAAGGTGAGGTCTTACCAATGATTTGTATAATGGCAAAATAATGTTATCCACTCTTGCTTCAATACCTCTTTTTATACAAGACAGGACTCACTTTGCCTTTGCTACTGCTGTTTGACACTGGTCACTGTTTCCAAGTCTGTAGTTGACAAGGATACCCAGGTCTTTTTCTAGCAACGAGTCACCTAAAATGATTCCATTAAGTTTATAAGTAGCCTTGGGATTGTTTCCTCCCAAATGCATGACTTTACACTTCCCCACATTAAACTTCATATTCCATTTGTTTGCACAATCTCACATTGCATGTAAATCTCTGTGTAGAGAGCAGTTATCCTGTTCTGAATTAATTACCCTGCGTAATTTAGTATCATCTGCAAATATTGATATTTTGCTTTCTATATCTATTTCCAGGTCATTTATACACATGTATCTATATTACACACACACTTATGTATCAAACAAACACCTAGTGATATATACATATTTTGTAGTATGTATCTATATCACACACACTAATATGTCTACACACACTGTATATGTGAGCATTCAGTGCCTGGGTGTGTATTCAGTGATTAATGTAGTATTTTGTGAATAAAATGTATCACTTTGGTGTATGAATTATGCGGTATGCAATTTACTCCCTGTAACAATATCTCCTCTCAGATAATCTGGTTATAAAACAACATGGTGTAAACACCTACTAACAGCATTATTAGGAATCCTGTAGCAATCTAATGAAGACAAAACAGCACAAGTCACTTTATTACAATCTTTATTCATTCTAATTAAGACATTTTCTCTTAGCCCTTTTCATATATAGAGGAACAGGACCGGTCAGTCAGGCGACTGCCTTGCACCTCAGATAAAACATGAATTAGAAGACATATCGTCCATTGATCTGGGGACCAGGTGCTACAGACGGTCAGTGGCGGCGGCCAGGAGCGATCCAACAGCCCTAGCTTCTAAGACTTCCTGGGCTAATGCACAATTCCGGGACAAACCAACTAAACATTCCATTTGATTTAAAGGCACAGTGCCCCCCATCCCCAATACTTATTACAATCCCAATGACCACTATCAGACAATTGTGTGGACTGGTTCTCCAAAATAATCATTGAATCCTTTCTTGGCCAGAAGCAATGTGCTGGACAGCCCTCTGGCTCTCAGACAGTTAAATAATAAGGCTCTCCTGTACAGAGGAAGAGAGACTGGTTTTACTGGACTCCAGACTCCTCCCACTGCTCAGTCCTGGAGTCTTGTACAGAACACACCTGCATGAATAGGGGATCAAGTGCTAGGCAACGACTCCTTTTTGGGGAACCAATGTACATAGAATTGTTACACAGGGGCCATTAAGATTTTCTGTCCAGATTAAGGCAAGCAGTGGGTTACACTAAGGGGAGCTAGTGTTTAAATGTGGATTTTAACCCCTTCAGTACTAGAGGTTTCCAATACATTGCCAGGCAATCAGACCTCTTGTAGTCAGTGGTCCTAAATCCCCATTTAAAATCAGAGATTCCGATGCAGTTGGTTTGTCCCAGATCCTTCCTTTTCCTTTATACATATGTCCCAATAGTCTCTATTCAGGATTGCTGGCTCCAGCACCCTCCCGTGAGGATACTGTGTGCTGTCCGTTGGATCTCCGCACCAAGAACCGCCCCTAAATGTCCCCCAGTCGTGTTCCATGCTAAGAAGCATTGCGACCCAGACTGAGTGCCAGAGGGGATAATAATTCACTGACATCCCCCTGGCACTCACAGGGTTAACACTGTGCGTGGACAGTTTGGTGGCACGTGTTGGACAGTGTAGTCCAGGCTGTGAAGGACACTTTAGGAGGGAGGCGGGGGGGGGGGGGGGCCGAGGCCCTTGTTACCAGGACCACAAAGCCATGATGGGTAATAGCACCATCAGACATAAAAATCATCATCAGCACAGACTGGAGAGGAACTGATTACCCCCGAGTGACAGAGCGCTAACCAACGCATTGCATAGAATGTATTAGATCTCTCTCCGGCACTCAAGGGGTTAAGAGTACAAAAGAAGGAGATTAAAAACAAGTGAGAATCTAGATACACACACACACACACACACACACACACACACACACACACACACACACACACACACACACACACACACACACACACACACACACACCCCCCCCCCCCCTCCGCAGTCTCTTGCGCACACACCCCTCCGCAGTCTCACGTGCAGGCCCGGACTGGGACAAAAAAATAGGCCCGGGCATTTGGGCTGTCGGCCAACGGTGATTGTGGGAGGAGCTTATAATCACGTGCAGTGTGCCGCACGTTGATTGTCCGCCCACCAGGAAACTTGTAACTAGGTGGCTGTCTTTCCGAAAGTGAAAGACGGCCCAAACTCGTTTAAGGATTAATTTTTTTTAAACGCCCAGACCGGCCCACCGGGCAAATGCCCAGTACGCCCGATGGCCAGTCCTGGCCTGCTCACGCGCACACACACCCCTCCTCAGTGTCACACACACACACACACACACACACACACATACACACACACACCCCTCCTCAGTGTCACACACATACACACACACACCCCTCCTCAGTGCACACACATACACACACACATACCCCTCCTCATTGCCTACATATACACAACAGAATTATACATTAGTGCTGGAAAATACTAAAATGTACACAAATATCTAGTCAATAGGGTGACCTTGGTGACAAGGAGAGCACGGGTACAAGCAGCCATCACTGACACACTGGCCATATGTACAAAGTAAACTGGAGCAATTCTGGGGCAATTACCACAGGAGACAAACAAAATCACTGACAATTCCCACGGGATTTAAATAGGGCTTTTTATCCAGTTGAATACTAAGAGACACCAGATCACTGTGAAGTGATGAATCTCTAACATTCACAGGGACAAAAGCACAATGTAAAGTGCTTGTCAGTAATAGCGTTCCCTTGTACCAGAATTCCTCCACGTGTGCGTACATTCTCCTGACTGGCTGTAATGGGGAACAGTATCCAGGCACTAGGAATATAATGTAATATAGGGCTTTCCTTCCAGAGCAAACTAAGGGTACTCTCACTGCCGGGGGATTCCTTTCTTCATGGGATTTTATACTAAGACATAGAACTTCAACTACAGCCAGTGGCTCACCTCTTCCATAGAAAGCAACAGTCTGGACACCAAGCGGAACCAAGTCTGAAATGTAATAATGTTTGAATGAAGCTTCTGCTAGCAGTGCTAGTATCCTCATTTTACTTAGAAGAAAAAGCCCTACTAAAAGGTTTTCATAATTAAAGTCTGCTACTCCTTTAATACGGTTTGGCTTTTAAAATTAAGCAGCTCTGCACTTCATGAGAAAAGATTCAAGTGTAAGTAATACAAAGATTGCACTAGTGACACTAAGAAGACATCACTAGTGACGCTAGGAAGACATCACTAGTGACGCTAGGAAGACATCACTAGTGACGCTAGGAAGACATCACTAGTGACGCTACTAAGACATCACTAGTGACGCTAAGAAGACATCACTAGTGACGCTACTAAGACATCACTAGTGACGCTACTAAGACATCACTAGTGACGCTACTAAGACATCACTAGTGACGCTACTAAGACATCACTAGTGACGCTACTAAGACATCACTAGTGACACTAATAAGACATCACTAGTGACACTAATAAGACATCACTAGTGACACTAATAAGACATCACTAGTGACACTAATAAGACATCACTAGTGACACTAATAAGACATCACTAGTGACACTAATAAGATATCATTGTGGCCATCTACTAATTGCAATTCTTTACCAAGCAAACCCGGCCCCTTGGAAAACGAATCCCGGTGGTCTCTAGAATAGACTTTTGTCCAGGATCAATGAGGGGAAAGAAATATAATGTGGCACGTGTACTGGCAATGACCAACAAGGAAAAAATAGGTGAAGGGAAGAAAAGGTGGGGTCCCAAACAAGTGCTCCCCTGTGCCTCCTCTTCACCATCCCAGCTCCGGTCGGTACAGGGACTGACATGTAAGACAACAGGTTCCACTGATCTAGGAATACTCCTCGGTGAACTTCTGGTGGAAATGCTTTAGCCTCTCCAGGAGGATCTTCAGCTTATCGGTAGGTGGGAGGATGGTCATCCTAAACCGAGAAGGACAGAACATTGTCAGACCTGGTAATGTGTTCAGACCTCTAGCATTCAAGGGATTAATATAAAATTAGGAAATATTTAAATATGAAAAATAAGATTTTGTAAAACAATTTCTTTAAGGCTAAATTACACTCTACATGGAGTTTACTATCTGGGGGAAGGACTAATTCTGTAAATCCTGGGAACACCGATACCCCCTCTGAGGTGAGAATCTGGAAAGGTGACTGAACCTCTGAATTAATCCGGGTTCAAGAGCTTAACAGCATTCTAGTTAAACGGTTGTCAATCAGGCTTGGCTACAGGTCTGCTTTTATCACTTATACGACCGTATACGTTTAATGGTCAGAAATAACCATTTCAGCCCAGTGTGCCACAGGGGTGTGCAACATATGAGAGTTATAAAGTCCCTGTATGAGAAAATCACCAACAACAAACAGCTCGACAAGGAGACTGTCTGTAGGGGAATAGTGCTCACTGGTTTGCTGCCAGATTCATAATGAAGTCAAAGGGCTTATTTAGAAATAAGGCTGGTGATGACTCATCTCCAATAAAGTTCACCCCATGCACTTCAAATAAAGATCTCCCATTCCTCACAGTTGCAAATATAGGACAATTATTTTGTGTGTGATCTATTTCATGTGTTGCTCTTGCTGTATACAGAGCAAAGCAAAGATTTCCAGACACTGAACTTGTGTTGTATAATTCTGAAATCCATAGTACCTTCATGTCCCTGAACACAGACCACATATGGGGAAACCTGCAGGTCTCCTCCTGTTCTACAAGAATTCACATCATCCTCAACTGGCTAATAAATATCTGAAGGGAAGCGGATTGCCTGTCCTGGATTAATACTATGGATTTGTTGAATTTTAGACAGTGGGAAGAAAACAGAAATAGGGCCGTCCAGATCCTATGGGATGTCCTTCAGGAAAGCCCCTTTCCACCAAACACGTGTGAATATATACACGATGACGTGCATGTGTATGTAATACGTGATGACGTGCACGTGTATGTAAATACGGGATAACATGCACGTGTGTGTATATACGGGACGACATGCACGTGTGTGTAAATACAGGATGACATGCACATGTGTGTAAATATGGGATGACGTGCATGTGTATGTAATCCGTGATGACATGCACGTGTATGTAAATACAGGATGACGTGCATGTGTGAATATATAAGCGATGATGTGCATGTAATATGTGATGACATGCACATGTGTGTAAATATGGGATGACGTGCACATGTGAATATATACGGGATGACATGCACGTGTGTGTAAATACGGGATGACGTGCACGTGTGTGTAAATACGGGATGACGTGCACGTGTGTGTAAATACGGGATGACGTGCACGTGTGTGTAAATACAGGATGACATGCACATGTGTGTAAATACGGGATGACATGCACATGTGTGTAAATACGGGATGACGTGCACGTGTATGTAATACGTGATGACGTGCACATGTGTGTAAATATGGGATGACGTGCACATGTGAATATATATGTGATGACGTGCACGTGTGTGTAAATACGGGATGACGTGCACATGTGAATATATACGGGATGACATGCACGTGTGTGTAAATACGGGATGACATGCACGTGTGTGTATATACAGGATGACGTGCGTGTGTGTGTAAATACGGGATGACATGCACATGTGTGTAAATACAGGATGACGTGCATGTGTGAATATATAAGCGATGACGTGCATGTGTATGTAATACGTGATGACATGCACATGTATGTAAATACGTGATGACATGCACATGTATGTAAATACGTGATGACATGCACATGTATGTAAATACGGGACGACGTGCATGTGTGTGTAAATATGGGATGACGTGCACGTGTATGTAAATACGGGATGACGTGCACGTGTGTGTAAATACGGGATGACGTGCACGTGTGTGTAAATACGGGATGACGTGCACGTGTGTGTAAATACGGGATGACGTGCACGAGTTAAAAGGTCATCGTGAGATCATCAGAAATGAAGCACTGTAACACCTCAAAGGACATTTTTGGGGTTGAGTGTTGCTGGTATTTTCTCCCTGTGAGAAATTCCATGGAAGAGGCAAATATAACCCCTTTTCTGAGGCAATTCCCGCAAGGAGTGAAATATCACTTCCACACATCTCTAGTACAACCAGGAGCAGTCGCTCTCTGTCCGGTCTGAACAGGTAAAAAAGTACAGTGTGTGTGTTTGTCTAGGCAATAAACAGCCCTCAGTTTGCCATACACGAGGGCATTTTAGGTCTCATTACATAACATGCCTGACGAGACGAGGAGAGTTAAACGGTGGCATTCTAAAGCTACTCAGATAGCTGTGGATCATGTTTGTCTATTTGTCTTATTCTAATATACCGGTCCACAACCACATTGTCCTTTTCTATGGAGTGGAGATGCACTAGTCCATCAGAAGATGGAAAACTACATTCCAGAAATAGTCTCTAGCTCACACTTGAGACTACAGCAGTCATGCTCCCCAACAGCCAACGTACAGGAGTGGTAGTGTCCAACAGCTCCCAGGCCCTGGTCTAGGTCAGTGGAGGGCGATTCACGTACATACACAGGCCGCTGACAATTGCTACTCTGTAAGAAAGTATGTCTACCTAAGAAATACCTACCTGAAGTGATGCGTCCCCTCGCGTTGTCCAAATCCACTCCCAGGGACCACACAGATACCAGTCTGCTCCAGCAGCTTCATACAGAAGAACATGTCAGGGGCCTGACCTTCTGCCTGCACAAGGACGAGAGAGGAGGGGCAGGTGAGAACTGTTCAGAAAGTCAACATGCACCAAGTCAGACCAGCAACGTGTTCTCCTTCCATGTCAATCAGAGGGTCAACTAATGGTCAGCAGCCTAAGTAGACCAGCCGACCCAACACATAGTTCAGTTTGTTTTACAGAGAATTAAAATCTGCCTACATGTTGTGCCAGCCAAACTTGCCTCTCGCTGTACTACTAGAAACACCCCCAAAGTATGGCCTAGATCCATTCATATCACAGTGTGTGTGGATTAGATCCATTCATATCACAGTGTGTGTGGACTAGATCCATTCATATCAGTGTGTGTGGCCTAGATCCATTCATATCACAGTGTGTGTGGCCTAGATCCATTCTTATCAAAGTGTGTGTGGCCTAGATCCATTCATATCACAGAGTGTGTGGCCTAGATCCATTCATATCACAGTGTGTGTGGACTAGATCCATTCATATCACAGTGTGTGTGGACTAGATCCATTCACAATCCATTCATATCACAGGGTGTGGACTAGATCCATTCACAATCCATTCATATCACAGTGTGTGGACTGGATCCATTCATATCACAATGTGTGTGGCCTAGATCCATTCATATCAAAGTGTGTGTGGCCTAGATCCATTCATATCACAGAGTGTGGACTAGATCCATTCATATCACAGTGTGTGTGGACTAGATCCATTCATATCACAGTGTGTGTGGCCTAGATCCATTCTTATCAAAGTGTGTGTGGCCTAGATCCATTCATATCACAGTGTGTGTGGACTAGATCCATTCATATCACAGTGTGTGTGGACTAGATCCATTCATATCACAGGGTGTGGACTAGATCTATTCATATCACAGTGTGTGTGGACTAGATCCATTCATATCACAGTGTGTGTGGACTAGATCCATTCATATCACAGTGTGTGTGGACTAGATCCATTCATATCACAGTGTGTGTGGACTAGATCCATTCATATCACAGGGTGTGGACTAGATCCATTCACAATCCATTCATATCACAGGGTGTGGACTAGATCCATTCACAATCCATTCATATCACACTGTGTGGACTAGATCCATTTATATCATAATGAGTGTGTGGACTAGATCCATTCATATCATAATGAGTGTGTGGACTAGATCCATTCATATCATAATGAGTGTGTGGACTAGATCCATTCATATCATAATGAGTGTGTGGACTAGATCCATTCATATCATAATGAGTGTGTGGACTAGATCCATTCATATCACAGTGTGTGGACTAGATCCATTCATATCACAGTGTGTGGACTAGATCCATTCATATCACTAAAGAAACGGCATCTTAGAGGGGATATGATAACACTATATAAATATGTTCAGGGCCCATACAAAGGGCTCTCCAAAGACCTGTTCATTAACAGAACAGTACACAGGACAAGGGGCCACCTGCTTAGACTTGAGGAAAGGAGATTTAATCTACAACAGCGGAAGGGATTCTTTACAGTAAGGACAATAAAGATATGGAATTCACTGCCTGAGGAGGTGGTGCTATCGAATACATTAGATGCCTTTAAAAAGGGGCCTGCATATTTATTTAAAAGAGCATAGCATAGAGGGCTATGTACGTTAGTATTGGGATTAATATTTAGTTAGTGCTTGTTGATCCAGGGAGAAATCTGATTGCCATTGGAATCAAGAAGGAATCTCCCCCCCCCATTCAAGGCAGAATCTGAAATTACTATATTGAGGGGGGTTTTTGCCTTCTTTTGGATCAACGATGGTAAACAGGAATAGGAAAAGGGCTGAACTAGATGGACGCAAGTCTTTTTTCAACCTAAATTACAGTGTGTGGACTAGATTCATTCATATCACAGTGTGTGTGGACTCTGCCTAGATTCATTCATATCACAGTGTGTGTGGACTAGATCCATTCCTATCACAGTGTGTGTGGACTAGATCCATTCATATCACAGTGTGTGTGTGGACTAGATCCATTCCTATCACAGTGTGTGTGTGGACTAGATCCATTCATATCACAGTATGTGTGGACTAGATCTATTCCTATCACAGTGTGTGTGTGGACTAGATCCATTCCTATCACAGTGTGTGTGGACTAGATCTATTCCTATCACAGTGTGTGTGTGGACTAGATCCATTCCTATCACAGTGTGTGTGTGGACTAGATCCATTCATATCACAGTATGTGTGGACTAGATCCATTCATATCACAGTGTATGGACTAGATCCATTCATATCACAGTGTGTGGACTAGATCCATTCATATCACAGTGTGTGGATTAGATCCATTCATATCACAGTGTGTGTGTGGACTAGATCCATTCATATCACACTGTGTGGACTAGATCCATTCATATCACAGTGTGTGGACTAGATCCATTCATATCACAGTGTGTGGATTAGATCCATTCATATCACAGTGTGTGTGGACTAGATCCATTCATATCACAGTATGTGTGGACTAGATCCATTCATATCACAGTATGTGTGGACTAGATCCATTCATATCACAGTGTGTGTGGACTAGATCCATTCATATCACAGTGTGTGTGGACTAGATCCATTCATATCACAGTGTGTGGACTAGATCCATTCATATCACAGTGTGTGTGGACTAGATCCATTCATATCACAGTGTGTGGTCTAGATCCATTCATATCACAGTGTGTGTGGACTAGATCCATTCATATCACAGTGTGTGGACTCTAGTACAGTATATAGACCATATTTACTCATCTTTAAGAATAACAATAGTTAGAGAAATCGGTTCACTTTAACCCTTTGAGTGCCAGAGGGATGTGTCACGCATACAGCCCATGAAGTGTAGAAAGGTGAATCTTAATGCCCCAGCCATCGGTGTCCCCGCCCAGTACGTACCTCTGCCAGTCTAACGGCCTTGTCTGGGATCTGGATCCGCGGGAAAGAGTACATGGCTCCCTGCACTGGATTACAGCGGATCCCTGGTGCCTGGTTTAGGATTTCCTCTGTGAGCCGGGCCTTCTCCGCCAGGTTTCCAAGCACGGTCTGTTTCTCCTGGGTAATACAGAGAGACAGTCAGTGTATCAGGAACCGGAGGGGCCATTAGTAACAGGTACACCCACTGCCCCTCTCACCCGACCCTGCCCCCAGCACAGATCATAGCTGTGTGACTTAAACACTAGAGAAATCTCCATCTCATAACTTCCCAATACAACGCAGATAACTCCACCATCCAGAAGGTCCAATGTCCATAAACTGGACCAGATCCAATGGTAAATACCCCAATCATATCCATATATAAACTGGACATTACAAGGAGAGATCCAATGGTAAATACCCCAATCATATCCATATATAAACTGGACATTACAGGGAGAGATCCAATGGTAAATACCCCGGTCATATCCATATATAAACTGGACACTACAGGGAGAGATCCAATGGTAAATACCCCGGTCATATCCATCTATAAACTGGACATTACAGGGAGAGATCCAATGGTAAATACCCCGGTCATATCCATCTATAAACTGGACATTACAGGGAGAGATCCAATGGTAAATACCCCGGTCATATCCATCTATAAACTGGACATTACAGGGAGAGATCCAATGGTAAATACCCCGGTCATATCCATCTATAAACTGGACACTACAGGGAGAGATCCAATGGTAAATACCCCGGTCATATCCATCTATAAACTGGACACTACAGGGAGAGATCCAATGGTAAATACCCCGGTCATATCCATCTATAAACTGGACACTACAGGGAGAGATCCAATGGTAAATACCCCGGTCATATCCATATATAAACTGGACACTACAGGGAGAGATCCAATGGTAAATACCCCGGTCATATCCATCTATAAACTGGACACTACAGGGAGAGATCCAATGGTAAATACCCCGGTCATATCCATCTATAAACTGGACACTACAGGGAGAGATCCAATGGTAAATACCCCGGTCATATCCATTTATAAACTGGACATTACAGGGAGAGATCCAATGGTAAATACCCCGGTCATATCCATCTATAAACTGGACACTACAGGGAGAGATCCAATGGTAAATACCCCGGTCATATCCATCTATAAACTGGACACTACAGGGAGAGATCCAATGGTAAATACCCCGGTCATATCCATCTATAAACTGGACACTACAGGGAGAGATCCAATGGTAAATACCCCAGTCATATCCATCTATAAACTGGACACTACAGGGAGAGATCCAATGGTAAATACCCCGGTCATATCCATCTATAAACTGGACACTACAGGGAGAGATCCAATGGTAAATACCCCGGTCATATCCATCTATAAACTGGACACTACAGGGAGAGATCCAATGGTAAATACCCCGGTCATATCCATCTATAAACTGGACATTACAGGGAGAGATCCAATGGTAAATACCCCAGTCATATCCATCTATAAACTGGACACTACAGGGAGAGATCCAATGGTAAATACCCCGGTCATATCCATCTATAAACTGGACATTACAGGGAGAGATCCAATGGTAAATACCCCGGTCATATCCATCTATAAACTGGACACTACAGGGAGAGATCCAATGGTAAATACCCCGGTCATATCCATCTATAAACTGGACACTACAGGGAGAGATCCAATGGTAAATACCCCGGTCATATCCATATATAAACTGGACATTACAGGGAGAGATCCAATGGTAAATAACCCGGTCATATCCATCTATAAACTGGACACTACAGGGAGAGATCCAATGGTAAATACCCAATCATATCCATCTATAAACTGGACACTACAGGGAGAGATCCAATGGTAAATACCCCAATCATATCCATCTATAAACTGGACACTACAGGGAGAGATCCAATGGTAAATACCCCGGTCATATCCATGTATAAACTGGACATTACAGGGAGAGATCCAATGGTAAATACCCCGGTCATATCCATATATAAACTGGACATTACAGGGAGAGATCCAATGGTAAATACCCAATCATATCCATCTATAAACTGGACATTACAGGGAGAGATCCAATGGTAAATACCCCGGTCATATCCATCTATAAACTGGACATTACAGGGAGAGATCCAATGGTAAATACCCCGGTCATATCCATCTATAAACTGGACATTACAGGGAGAGATCCAATGGTAAATACCCCGGTCATATCCATTTATAAACTGGACATTACAGGGAGAGATCCAATGGTAAATACCCCGGTCATATCCATCTATAAACTGGACATTACAGGGAGAGATTCAATGGTAAATACCCCGGTCATATCCATCTATAAACTGGACATTACAGGGAAAGATCCAATGGTAAATACCCCGGTCATATCCATGTATAAACTGGACATTACAGGGAGAGATCCAATGGTAAATACCCCGGTCATATCCATATATTAACTGGACATTACAGGGAGAGATCCAATGGTAAATACCCCGGTCATATCCATCTATAAACTGGACATTACAGGGAGAGATCCAATGGTAAATACCCCGGTCATATCCATCTATAAACTGGACATTACAGGGAGAGATCCAATGGTAAATACCCCGGTCATATCCATCTATAAACTGGACATTACAGGGAGAGATCCAATGGTAAATACCCCGGTCATATCCATCTATAAACTGGACATTACAGGGAGAGATCCAATGGTAAATACCCCGGTCATATCCATCTATAAACTGGACATTACAGGGAGAGATCCAATGGTAAATACCCCGGTCATATCCATCTATAAACTGGACATTACAGGGAGAGATCCAATGGTAAATACCCCGGTCATATCCATCTATAAACTGGACATTACAGGGAGAGATCCAATGGTAAATACCCCGGTCATATCCATCTATAAACTGGACATTACAGGGAGAGATCCAATGGTAAATACCCCGGTCATATCCATCTATAAACTGGACATTACAGCAATATATAAACTGGACATTATTTACCACTTTAGACATTGCTGCAAACTGTAAAAATAAGTATAAAAGCTGAACATTGCATTAATGTATAAACTGGTATATAACAACTGGACATTACAGCAATATATACACTTGCACATAAACTGGCAACATTAGTACTTGAAGTTGTTACATCTCCCTATTACACCTAGCACCCCGATTCTCTTACCGCCATGAACTGTTTGTAGGATGGATCCCCAGGCTTGGGTGGGTTCACGACCACATCAAGCACAGCTTGCCCTGGCACCGGAGGACACAGACGCACAGATACCAGCTTGGTGAGTTGCTGCTTGACAGCAGGGTCCATATTGATCACCTCCATATAACCACCTCTGAATCCACACCTAGGATAGACACACAGGACAGGAGTCACCTGCACAGTGTCACTACCAGTGGAACCAGTGTCCCACAACAATCCACACCTTTAATTACTTTATATATTCCAGCTCACATCACATATACACTGTTAAAGGAGCAGGGCTTTTTGCTAAATAATATACTGTATTTCATTTCCGGATGAGTAAAACAAGGCTACTCCTACTGCTGATAAATAAATGTAAGTTATTTATTTTAATGAAGAATTTCATTTATTCATTTTTTTGTGTTAGCATAAACTGCATTTTTTTTTTTTTTTTTTTTTTTTAATATTATGGTCACCAAGCGGTGTTATTCCCATTGTGTAAAATGAGGAGTTACAAAAGATTAAAGTTAGGAATTGTCATATGTGGAAGGACATAAATTACCAGTTGCCGAAATTGTTTATGCCCATTTTTCATAATGCAAAAGAACAGTTAGAAGTATGTGCTTATACACCTCTAGAGGAGTTTTTAAATAATCTTTATTGAAAAAAATTAGAAAAATAGCCAATACAGAGCAACTACACAATAAGGGCAGTAGGGAGGACTCTGGCAATTGTAGGCTTGTAAGCCTGACATTAGTTGTTAAATAATTAACAAATTATTAAAATAGTAAATTGTTGCATATCTGAAGTCAAATGACTCCCTGTATATCCAAGGCAGCATGTTACTGAAAGATGTACAGGATCTGGACTCCAGGCAAATCAGATAAGAAATTGGCTTAAGGACAGGTGACACTGTCACAGCCAAATCACATTCATACAGAGAAAGACATTTTACTAGTATAGGGGCCACAGGAGTCAGTATTGGGGACTGTCCTCTTCAATATCTTCATTTGTGATATTACTGGTACTAGTCAAGGCAAGGTGTGACTTTTTGCAGATTATACAAAAATATTCAATGGGGTTGGCTCTCCAGGAGAGATCAACCAAATCCATGAGGGCTTAGAAAACTGGAGAAATGGACATAACAATGGGATCTAAACTTTAAAAGGATAGTAATACTTTAATATTACTAATCCCCATAGTGTATTTAAAAAATAATTCAATTGATCCAAGGGTTCATCTCTCAAACCCCAACAACCACCCAAACCCTAGGAATCCTACCTATACTAGACCACTGACTCAGCTACACCAACCCACTTACCCATCCCTTACCCTAGCACTCCTAACAACACAAATCCCAACTCAAAAACACCTAAGAATGATGGAAAAAATCCCAAGTGAAAACTCCTAAGAATGAGGGAAAAATAAGACCAAAACAAACCTAAGAATGACAGGAAAAGGGGAAAAAACCATGAGTGAAGAATGACAGAAACCAGAGACAAAACATGACTTAAGAATGACAGAAAAACCAAAGACAAAACACTTAAGTTTGACAGATAGAAGTGAAGGTACTAAGAATGAGGGAAAAATAACCAAAACATCAATGAAAAACACATGAAATCCTATATCTACACCAAAAAAAAAAAAAAAAAAGCACACAAAAACTTACGCCTCACAACCCCAAAAAAAAAAAAAATCACAGCCTTTTCCAAACCAAAACCAGCCCCCCAAACCCTAGGCCTCCAACTCTAGCCATCTCAACCCTTTGTAAAGTCCTTTCTGGGTAAAGCCAACCCACACCAGACCCCCAAACCCTAGGTCTAGAACCCCTAGCCATTTCAGCCCAAAAGAGCTAATTCTAGCTCAATTCCAACCCAAAACACACTAAAACCAACCCAAAGAGTGTCAAAATAGCAGTAAAACTGATGGAAAACAGGTGAAATCCTATATCTCCAACCCAAAACCAGCCCCCCACACCCTAGGCCTAGAACCCTCGACATCTCAGCCCTAAAAGAGCCAATTCTAGCTCAATTCCAACCCAAAACCAGCCAAAATTGCAGTAAAATTAATGGAAAACACAAGAAATTCTATATCTACAACCCAACAACCATCCCAGACCCTAGGCCTCCAAACCTAACAATCACAGCCCTAACTGAAGTCAATTCCAGGTAATTCCAACCCAAAACCAACCACACCAGACCCTAGGCCTACAACCCCTAGCCATCTCAGCCCTAAATGAGCCAATTCCAGGTAATTCCAACCCAAATCAACCACCCCAAACCCTAGGAATCCAACCCTATCTCACTCAGCCCTAAATCAGACAATTCTGGGTACATTCCAGCCCTAAAAACAGCTAAAACAAGCAAAAATCGAATTAAGAATGATGGAAAACCAAGGAAAACACATAGCTACAACCAAACAACCAACACCCCAAACCCTAGAACTCCAACCCTAACAATCTCAGCCCTAGCTTGAGATTTGCTTTGCTTACGGTTTTCTCTCAAACCATAAAGGTTTGAGAGATGAACTTGGGGGCAATTAAATTCTTCTTGAAATAGCTACACTATGGGGATTAGTAATAGTAAAGTATTACTATCCCTTTAAAACTGCAAAGAGCAAGATAATGCATTTAGGACACAGCTAACATGGCCACTTTAGATGAGATCTTACCAGAGATCTATAGAGAACACTTCTACAGACCATATCACTAGGGTACAGAGAGGTACCAATGTCACTCTATAGGTGAAATCTTACCAGTAATCTGACCTTAGTACCTCTCAGTACCCTGGAGAGATGGTCTGTAGTGCTGTACACTGTACTCTAGGTGATATCTTACCAGTGATCTAAATAGTGACATTAGTACCTCTCTGTACCCTGGAGATATGGTGTGTAGAACTGTACACTGTACTCTAGGTGATATCTTACCAGTGATCTAAATAGTGACATTAGTACCTCTCTGTACCCTGGACATATGGTCTGTAGAACTGTACACTGTACTCTAGGTGATATCTTACCAGTGATCTATAGAGTGACATTAGTACCTCTCTGTACCCTGGAGATATGGTGTGTAGTACTGTACACTGTATTCTAGGTGAGATCTTACTAGTGTTCTATATAGTGACATTAGTACCTCTCTGTACCCTGGAGATATGATGTGTAGAACTGTACACTGTACTCTAGGTGAGATCTTACCAGTGATCTATATAGTGACATTAGTACCTCACTGTACACTGGAGATATGGTCTGTAGGACTGTACACTGTACTCTAGGTGATATCTTACAAGTGATCTATATAGTGACATTAGTACCTCTCTGTACCCTGGAGATATGGTGTGTAGAACTGTACACTGTACTCTAAGTGATATCTTACCAGTGATCTATATAGTGACATTAGTACCTCTCTGTACCCTGGAGATATGGTGTGTAGTACTGTATACTGTACTGTAGGTGATATCTTACCAGTGATCTATATAGTGACATTAGTACCTCTCTGTATCCTGGATATATGGTGTGTAGAACTGTACACTGTACTCTAGGTGATATCTTACCAGTGATCTAAATAGTGACATTAGTACCTCTCTGTACCCTGGACATATGGTCTGTAGAACTGTACACTGTACTCTAGGTGATATCTTACCAGTGATCTATAGAGTGACATTAGTACCTCTCTGTACCCTGGAGATATGGTGTGTAGTACTGTACACTGTATTCTAGGTGAGATCTTACTAGTGTTCTATATAGTGACATTAGTACCTCTCTGTACCCTGGAGATATGATGTGTAGAACTGTACACTGTACTCTAGGTGAGATCTTACCAGTGATCTATATAGTGACATTAGTACCTCACTGTACACTGGAGATATGGTCTGTAGGACTGTACACTGTACTCTAGGTGATATCTTACAAGTGATCTATATAGTGACATTAGTACCTCTCTGTACCCTGGAGATATGGTGTGTAGAACTGTACACTGTACTCTAAGTGATATCTTACCAGTGATCTATATAGTGACATTAGTACCTCTCTGTACCCTGGAGATATGGTGTGTAGTACTGTATACTGTACTGTAGGTGATATCTTACCAGTGATCTATATAGTGACATTAGTACCTCTCTGTATCCTGGATATATGGTGTGTAGAACTGTACACTGTACTCTAGGTGATATCTTACCAGTGATCTATATAGTGATATTAGTACCTCTGTACCCTGGAGATATGGTGTGTAGAACTGTACACTGTACTCTAGGTGATATCTTACCAGTGATCTATATAGTGACATTAGTACCTCTCTGTACCCTGGAGATATGGTGTGTAGAACTCTACACTGTACTCTAGGTGATATCTTACTAGTGATCTATATAGTGATTAGTACCTCTCTGTACCCTGGAGATATGATCTGTAGCACTGTATACTGTACTCTAGGTGAGATCTTACCAGTGATCTATATAGTGACATTAGTACCTCTCTGTACCCTGGAGATATGGTGTGTAGAACTCTACACTGTACTCTAGGTGATATCTTACTAGTGATCTATATAGTGATTAGTACCTCTCTGTACCCTGGAGATATGATCTGTAGCACTGTATACTGTACTCTAGGTGAGATCTTACCAGTGATCTATATAGTGACATTAGTACCTCTCTGTACCCTGGAGATATGGTGTGTAGAACTCTACACTGTACTCTAGGTGATATCTTACTAGTGATCTATATAGTGATTAGTACCTCTCTGTACCCTGGAGATATGGTGTGTAGAACTGTACACTGTACTATAGGTGAGATCTTACCAGTGATCTATATAGTGACATTAGTACCTCTCTGTACCCTGGAGAGATGGTCTGTAGATGCAAGGTTTTCGTGATAGCTAACTACTGAAATGTCACCATCTATTTGGAGACCATCAGAAAGGAGAGTGAAACCTGAACGAAAAGGACAGCATCGGAATGTTGCCCCCATCCAAAGGGAGACATTCTGATGTCGATAGCTTATGAGTCACCAGATAGATGGCAACATTTATATGTCCAATGCCCACACATTTATGTCCCACAGAACCTGCTTAATTTATCACACATTATGTAGTCTAGTATACACCACTGCCCTAGTTGTGCCCAGGTCTGGCTCTGTCTCAGCCGCCTCTGGTCTCTGACTTCCTGCTACCTTCCATGTTGTGAAGCCAGTCCAGGTCTGGCATTGCACCCTGTTGATTAAAGCCAGGGGCGTGGAGGAGGCTGAGATGGAGCCAGACCTGGGAACAATTATTTGTGTTTAAAAATTATCAGAGTCCTTTTAAAAGCTGGACGATGTTTCCCCTGTGTTTCTTGACTACGGACAGGTCAGTCCCATGCGAGTTTTGGTTTTTGCAGTGGTGTATATTAGACAACATAATGTGTGATAAATTAAGCAGGGTTCTGTGTGACATAGATGTGTGGGCATTGGATATATAAATGTTGGTGGCTCTTAAGCTTGCGATATCAGAATGTCACAAAGTTCTGATGTCACCCTTTTCATTCAGGTGACATTTCTAACTCGCCTTTGTGATGTCACCAAATAGATTGAGACATTTCATGACAGGGTACCAGGGCAGACACAAAGAAATGAATATGTACAGCTTGGAAGAAAGGAGTGATATGGGTGATATAGGATAGAAAACATTTAAATATGTTAAGGAAATTAATATAGTTCAGGAGGGAAGACATTTTTCAGAAAAAGAGGAATACTAGAACAAATGATCACGATCTAAAGTAATACTGTAGCAAAAAGGTGATAGAATCATGGAAGAGCCCCCCAGCAGAGGTGGTAAGGACTAATACTGTTAAGGAATTTGGAAACGCCTGGAATAGAGATAGAGGTATTCTGAGACTTTTGGAAGGCTGCATGTTTATATGGATAGGGAAACTGATGGGACAATTGGTTCTCATCTTCCATACAAATCTGTGCATCTACGTTTGCTATGGAAAGTCACATGCTATGACTCAAGCTCTCCCACAGGGGGCAGCATGAAATAAAAAGTGCATTTTGTACACCAGTTGCTCCTACAGACAGTTGTTTAGTAAATGAAAATGTTTTAAATGTAACAATTTGTGAAGAAAACCCTCCCAGCAGTAGGAATCATATAGTAACATAACATAGTAGATAAGGCTGAAAAAAGACATGCGTCCATCAAGTCCAGCCCATGCCAATAACACCCCTGTTGATCCAGAGGAAGGCAACAAAAAAGCCCTCTGGAGCAATTTCCAATGTAGGTGTGTGTGTGTGAGTGTCTCAAATAGTTCCCCGGCTCAATATCCTATTTGCTTTGAAGCCATCTGTCATAACTGTCAATGTTGTTCTGTGCTAGATAGGCATCCATTGCTTTTTTGAATGCAGTTACATTATCTGCAAGCACAGCATCCCGAGGCAAAGAATTCCATAGCCTTACCGCCCTTACTGTAAAGAATCCCTGCCTGTGTTTTAGTCGAAAGCGCCTTTCCTCAAGTCTTAATGGATGACCTCTTGTTCTTAGCTCAGCTCTTTGCATAAATAATTCATTGGATAGTTCTTTGTATTGGCCTTGAATGTATTTGTAAATGGTAATCATATCACCCCTTAGACGTCTCTTTTCTAATGTAAACAAACCCAGTTTGGCTAGTCTCTCTTCGTAACTCAGATCCTCAAATCCCTTTATCAGTTTTGTTGCACGTCTCTGCACCTTTTCCAGTTCAGTAATGTCTTTTTTTAGAACAGGCGCCCAAAATTGTACTCCATATTCTAGATGAGGCCTAACCAAGGATTTATACAGAGGTAGGATAATATTAACATCCCTTGCTTCTACACCTCTTTTTATGCAGGCTAGTACTCTATTTGCTCTTGCAGCAGCTGAGTAACTCTGCACACTGCTGTGAAGACTATTGTCTATCAGTTCTCCTAAATCTTCCTCTAATGAGGATTTCCCAAGTTGTTTCCCATTTAGAGTATACTAGCAATGTGGGACGGCGTTGCCCGTCATGTTATGACCGTTGGGCGCACGTGTGTGAAATGCAGACACACTGTTAAACACAGACATATGCAACACACAGGCAGACAAATACCATACATCCCAAGTGTCCCTCTTTAGGAGGGACAGTCCCTCTTTGAGGGCCAAATCCCTGTGTCCCTCTTTCCCACCCTGTTGTCCCTCTTTTTAGGAGGTCAGACTGTGTGCAGGGCCGGCTCCACCTATAGGCGAGGTAGGCACCGGCCTAGGGCGCACACGTACTGGGGGCGCGGGCATACAGCGGAGAAGAGCTGCGCCCGCACACACCACGCCGGGAACCACAACACAGTCAGGTCTGTGTTGCTACAGCGCTCCCTCATCGGGTCGGATCTTTAGTAATGCAGAGCGCGCTGGGAGTCATGATCTCCCGCCGCGCTCTGCATTACTGAAGAGTAGACTGCGTGGGAGCTACAGGTATGTGATGGGGGCAAGTTGGAGCTGAGAGGGCATACTGGAGCTGCTGGGGCCAAGTTGGAGTGGATGGGGGGCAAAGTGGAGATGATGGGGGCAAGTTGGAGCTGATAAGAGCAAGTTGGAGCTGAGGGGGCATAGTGGAGCTGCTGGGGGCAAGTTGGAGCTGATGGGGGTAAGTTGGAGCGGATGGAGGTCAAAGTGGAGCTGATGGGGGCAAGTTGGAGCGGATGGGGGTCAAAGTGGAGCTGAAGGGGGGGCAAAGTGGAGCTGATGGGAGCAAGTTGGAGCGGATGGGGGCAAAGTGGAGCTGATGGGGGCAAGTTGGAGCTGCTGGGGGGCAAAGTGGAGCCGATGGGGGTAAGTTGGAGCTGATAGGGGCAAGTTGGAGCTGATAGGGGCATAGTGGAACTGAAGGGGGGGCAAAAGTGGAGCTGGTGGGGGCAAGTTAGTGCGGATGGGGAGCAAAGTGGAGCTGATGGGGGCAAGTTGGAGCGGATGGTGGGCAAAGTGGAGCTGATGGAAGCAAGTTGGAGCTGCTGGGGGCATAGTGGAGCTGATGCGGGGCATAGTGGAGCGGATGGGGGGCATAGTGGAGCTGGTGGGGAAAAAGTGGAGCTGGTGGGGGGCAAAGTGGAGCTGGTGGGGGTAAGTTGGAGTTGATGGGGGCAAAGTGGAGCTGATGGGGGCAAGTTGGAGTTGATGGGGGGCAAAGTGCAGCTGATAGGGCCAAAGTGGAGCTGATAAGGGGCAAGTTGGAGCTGGTGGGGGGCATCTCTTACAGACATCTCCAGACCAGGGGCAGACTGGCCCAGGGGACAGAGAGAGGATAATCATGAAAAGAGGTTGGGTATAAGTAGGAGGGGTATAAAGGGGTGGGGCACAAGGGGCGGAGCGAAATGGGCGGCAAAATTAGGTTTTGCCTAGGGTGGCAAAAATCCTTGCACCAGCCCTGACTGTGTGGTGTGTATTACTTTGCTCTACAGCAATAAAGCAATAAACTTCAGTATATGTGTTTATACATTAGTCTGTGCAAATAAAATACTTTGGTCTTGAACTAAATCATTTATTCAGTTACATAAATAGCCAGTAATAGGTCATGAAATAAACTAAAAATTATTACTAATGCCCCGCCCACCAGCCACGCCCCCAACAATATCACCTAAAACTACAGTGTCCCTCTTTGGCCATGTGAAATGTTGGGAGGTATGCACATACACACAGTGAGCGGCAGTGACATGCAAAAGACATGTACACACACAGACACACCGGAGATGGACACACATATGTAACAGAGATGTACACACACACAACATATATGAGCAGCAACACATGCACGCATGAGTTGTGTACCCCTCTGGCACTCAAATGGTTAATGTATAGAGAGGCATGTCAGAGTTAAATAGCAGTGGGAAGTGTGTTCATACCTGGGAACACTGACTTGTGTAGTCCCTAGAGGGGACTGATGTGGTGCTGATGTGGAGAGACAAATGGGGCAATCTGGGTTATAAGTGGGAGGGGCTTAATAACGAGTAGGGGCGGGGCTTAACATAAATGTGGAAAAGTGTTAGTAATAGGCTGGGGAAGGAGGAGAAGTGGGAGGGAAATGCAAGTTTACAGTGTGAGGGGTTTGAACACACTCCCTGAGGGGTAAAACTTGATACACAACCCTGTGGCAGTCAGTGGGTTAAGTGTGAATCTGATGGCTGTCTGTCCTGTGTCTTGCATGGCAAATGATGACAGTGAAGAAATAATTCAGCAATGAGGGCCTACCTTAACCCTTTGAGTGCCATTTTGTTCCCCTGGTGCTGCACTACAGGTCCTGCTGAGGCCACTGGGAGTCAGGGTGAGTGACTGTGTGTGTGTGTCAGCCATATTTATTTCTGGCTTTGTGTGTGTGTATGTGGTGCTGTGTGTGTGAGTGGGAGCATGTCTGTTTGGTGCTGTGTGAGTGGGGCATGTGTGTGTGTGGTGGTCTGTGTGTGTTTGTGTGGTGCTGTATGAGTGAGGCATGTGTGTGTTTGTCTGTGGTGTAGGAGCAAGTGGCGGCCATATTGTTTTTGTCTGACTTTGATAGTGGTGGGCGGGCTGCATAGTGGGGGCGGGCCAACTCCCTGCATGACTGAATCACCCAATAGGAACAGTAACTCCTCCTTAATACCACCCCTGGGTGTGTTTTGGCAGGCACAAAGTCTTCTTTTATATATATAGATGTAGCAAGTTTGTTTCTACAACCCAAATGCATAACCTTACATTTATCTACATTAAATGACATCTGCCACTTTTCTGCCCATTCACTTAGTTTATCTAAATCCTTCTGTAGGGAAAAAACATCGAGCTCTGTATGTATTTCCTTACACAGCTTAGTGTCATCAGCAAAGATTGAGATGCTACTTTCAATTCCCACTTCTAGATCATTAATAAACAAATTAAAAAGCATTGGGCCCAGGACTGAACCCTGCGGTACCCCACTTATAACCCTAGACCAATTTGAAAAAGTTCCATTTACAACAACTCTCTGCCATCTATCATTTAACCAGTTCTCAATCCATGTACAGATACCACCACCCAAACCGAAGCCTTTTAATTTATGCAGTAACCTGTTGTGAGGCACTGTGTCAAAGGCTTTTGCAAAATCCAAGTATACTACATCAACAGCAATTCCCCTGTCCAAATTACTACTCACTCTTTCATAAAATGCAAGTAAATTAGTCTGACATGATCTGTTCTTCATGAAACCATGCTGATTCCTACTAATGATATTGTTTGTCTTCACATAGTTCTGAATACTATCAGTTAATAACCCTTCTAGTATCTTACCCACTATGGAAGTCAAGCTCACAGGTCTATAATTTCCTGGTTTGGATCTTGCTCCCTTTTTAAACAATGGAACTACATCAGCTTTCCTCCAATCACAGGGCACTATGCCTGATGAAAGCGAATCAATAAATATTAAGTATAATGGTTTTGCTATTACTGAACTAAGTTCCTTAAGTACCCTTGGGTGTATACCGTCCGGTCCAGGCGCTTTATTCACTATAACCCTTTCCAGTCTCTTTTGGACCTTGTCCTCAGTAAGCCATGTAGATGTTGGAGGAAATTCCATGGTTTTGTCTGTTTGCCCATAGCTTGTCTTTTCTGCTTCCTTTGTATATACTGAAGCAAAGAACGTATTTAGGGTCTCAGCCATAGCTTTATCCTCACTAATCAATTCACCTGTTTCAGTCCTAAGAGGACCAATATCAACCTTAACTTTTTTGTTGTTAATATACTTGTAGAATTGTTTAGGGTTTTTCTTGCTCTCGTTTGCAATGTTTCGCTCATTTTCTATTTTAGCTAGCTTAATTGCTTGTTTGCAGATTTTATTACATATCATTAACACAAGCTCTATAACAAGGCTGGTCTAACCGAGGCCATCCAGCTACAGAATAGCACAAGTCACATGATCCCCAGACAATCAATGGGTGGCTAGGAATGATGGGAATTGTAGTCTTACACAGCTGGAGGGCTGCAGGTTGTTAATCGCTTTCCTAGAACTTTAGCGTCTTTAAAATACAGATCTTTGTTAACTCTGTGGTTGCCAGAAGGCTGTACAAATCATTGCTCTGTGTTCATGATCCTGTGGTGCACTAAGGGTTAACTAATCCGTCCCCTAAAACAAGTACGTTTCTTAATTAATTACCTGAAGGCTGATTTAATAAGGACTGGAGCAATTGTGGAGCAACCATAGAGGTGCTAATAGAAACTGGAGACCTAGCAATGAAAGGGTTAAAAGCACCATTTAGAATCAATGGGGAATGCGTATTCTTCCTTTGCGGTGCAGTTCACTTGTGGTAGTCTGATTAATGTCTGGGTTAAATTGCAGCGGTTAGAATTATCAAGGGATTTAGTTACAGGATAAACCCAGTGATTATCCTGATGAACTGCAGTGTAATCTAGGCCTAAAATCAGCCTCACTGTGTGAGTATGTAGGACAGCGAATCTTGACTCCAGTCCTTGGGTCACATCAACAGGTTAGATGTTATGGATTGGTCATCTTCCCAAATTCTCTCTTCAGTGGAGCGTCCATCTGGTCACGATTTTCCTGATTACCCCCCCCCCCTTTGGATTGAGGAGGTGGGCCAGTTCAGGCAAGGGTCAAACAGGTCAGGAGTTTAGCATTGCTGACCTTAAAGAATCCCCAACTACTAAACCAAAAATGTCTAGAACCATTGTACAAGGTATTGGCAGTTTAAAGAGATTTGATCAGACTAAATTCTGTAGTGAACGGGTCACTTAGCAGAGTTACATCAAAATGGTGTCTGAGCAAGCAGACACTGAAAACCGGACCTGTTTGTACATCCTGAGCACAAGCCTGGAGAAACAGTGATATAGGAACTAAAATGACTTCTAACGCTATCTTTGGTGCCTTTTAATGCTTCGGGTTTGTCTCCCGCCAGTTGTAGAACATACTTACTCTCCCATAAATCCCTTGGACGTAGAATGGAACGAGGCCATCTCCACCGTGTCAGAGAACTTGGGTCCCATCTCAAACAGAACCTTTTTAAAGGAATGGAAGGCGCAACCCTTGGCATAGACATTATCTTGGTACACCTAGAACCGGGGTAAAGATCAGCAGGACAACGGGGTCAGTCATTAACTACAGAGGTCAAGATCCCAGCCCTCTTGCCCATATCCTTCTGGTCTCCAAGTAAGGTCTTTACTGCCCTTTACTACACAATGGTCTGCTGTGGTCCAATACTCTACTGTTGGGAAGCATTTCTCAAGGTCCCTTCACTGGTACAAGGCACATTTCTCCCCTATATGTCTCCTACCCAATATATCACTAACCCTGCACAAACCAGACCTTTAAAGTAGGATTTAACCTTTAAAAGTGTCAGAGAGGTATCCATCGCATTGCGTACACACACACACACACACACACACACAACTGTCTGGATTGAAGCTGGTGCGGTTGCCAACTGTTTGAGCGGTTATATCTTTAGAACAAAGCATACACATTTAAGTCAGCAATAGAGTCACAGGATACAGTTCCCCCTCCTCATAACAAAAATATTCTGCTTTATATTGTCCCAGAAATAGTTCCACTTTTCTATTTATGCATATGACCTTAAGGAACTTCTCATATGGAGATAACAGTAGGGGTGTCAAAATTTGGTCCTCGAGGGCTCCAGTCAGGCCAGGATTTGAGAATATCCCCAATTAAACGCAGGGGACCTAATCAGTGATCCAATCATTTTGCCTAATTCACCTGTAATCAAGCAGTAAAATCCTTATATCACAGCCTTATTGCAGCCCTCGAAACCAGCTGCTTTACACTCCTGGAGAACAGCATTGTGTCCTACTGTCTACACAAGGATCAGCTGAGCTCTGCTAGGAGGACAGATTTACACTCCAGGAGAACAGCATTGTGTCCTACTGTCTACACAAGGATCAGCTGAGCTCTGCTAGGAGGACAGATTTACACTCCTGTAGAACAGCACTGTACCCTACTCGCTACACAAGGATCAGCTGAGCTCTGCTAGGAGGACAGATTTACACTCCTGGAGAACAGCACTGTACCCTACTCGCTACACAAGGATCAGCTGAGCTCTGTTAGGAGATCAGACATATTTACAATTCTGGAGAACACCATTGTGTCCTACTCTCTACACAAGGATCAGCTGAGCTCTGCTAAAAGATCAGACCTATTTACACTCTGGGAGAACAGCACTGTACCCTACTCTCTACACAAAGACCAGCTGAGCTCTGTTAGGAGATCAGACATATTTACACTCCTAGAGAACAGCATTGTACCCTACTGTCTACACAAGGATCAGCTGAGCTCTGTTAGGAGGACAGATTTACACTCCTGGAGAACAGCACTGTACCCTACTCTCTACACAAGGATCAGCTGAGCTCTGTTAGGAGGACAGATTTACACTCCTAGAGAACAGCATTGTGTCCTACTCTCTACACAAGGATCAGCTGAGCTCTGTTAGGAGGACAGATTTACACTCCTAGAGAACAGCATTGTGTCCTACTCTCTACACAAGGATCAGCTGAGCTCTGTTAGGAGATCAGACATATTTACACTCCTGGGGAACAGCATTGTGTCCTACTCTCCACACAAGGATCAGCTGAGCTCTGCTGGAAGAGCAGACACATTCCCACAGTATATTTTAGATATGGAGGAAAAACAGGATTTATCTATAATAACCAGACCCCACCATATTCTCCCTCACTGAATCACTGTCAACCAGAGTTCAGGTATCACCTTGTGCCTTACATAATCTCCTCCCCAGGTCATTCTCATTCACTCCCCAGAACGTGTCAGCCACACTGGTCTGTAGTAACAATACAATTATTCTGCTATGCACAAAATAAAAAAAGGAGCAATTCTTGGCAAACCACCTGCATCATAGCAGAGGAACAAATATTAATAAGACACCCACAGATTTAAAGGGCAACTACCAGATGTTTCCAGCCAGTAGAAATGTAGATTTGTTCCCTTGGGAGCAGATTTAGCAGTGTCTGCACACTGACAGGGGAGCAGAACATGTTGATGACTTCTTTAGCATTCAACGAGTCAAAATGTTTAAAATCAATGGTGATTTCTATTTTTCCTGGTATGATGCAGTTTGTTTGCTCTGGAATTGCGTCCCTTGTCATGATGTGTCAGGGAGCGGTGAGTGCACTTTGGGACAAGGAACCAGGAACCATTACCTCATCCGCCATCAGGAAGAGATGCTCCTCAGCAGCGAATCGGATGACGTCCTCAATACATTTCCTGCTCTGCACCTGCCCTGGAGACAAGCGAAGGTGGTGATGTACATTTAACTCAATGCTCTCTAGACTACACAATGTTTAACGTGTCATCCCTCCCGCTGGGTGCGCTCAGCATCAATAACGTGTACCAGTTCTGTTCTATCCTGCCTGGTGACAGGGGTTGGTGACCTCCTAAAGTCACCTTTGTATGTGGAGGTAACAGTAAGTGTGCTTGCACAGCGCAGCCCTGTGGGGTGCACAGTAATCTTAGAATGCCACACAACGTAGAACGCCAGTCAGGTAAGGGAGAGGTGTATAACATCTACAGATGTCCGCAAACACAAATGATGGAATTGAAAGGGATGTCAGTCCCAAAATTGGACCTTTCACCTAGATTAAAATTGTATTATCTGAAAACTGCCTGTGTCATGATAGCCAAAGACCAGCAAACATACAGTTAAGGAGATACTCCTACTGGGTAGCGTATGCCAGCTGTGGTACCCGTTCAGTACCAGTGACATCTGGTATGATAATTAAGCCTTTTCAGTGATGTTTTATATGCTAATAAGCCACTGTGCTGTACCAGGAAACTTTCACTTTTACCCCAAAACCACAGATCTCCTGGACCCTTGGTTAAACATGACAAGTCAGCAGTTTTGAAGGAAGTTTTCAAATAGGTAAAAAAAAAAAATTTCAAGGTGAAAGGTCCGTGTTAACTGTCAAAGACGGACATTTTTTTTTTTTTTTTTTGTAATAGGTTCAGGATTTTAAAAGGAATTGTAACCCTTTATTTAGACTTTACATGTCCTGCAACTGCACATGTACTGTCAAATTGGGGGGGGCACATGTAACTGTGTCTGCATACCTGTGGCATACAGGAGGGGGGCAGGAGGCACACGTACCTGTGGTGCACAGGAGGGGGTGAAGGAGGCACACGTACCTGTGCACGGGAGGGGGTGGTGGGAGGCACACGTACCTGTGCACGGGAGGGGGGGCGGGAGGCACACGTACCTGTGCACGGGAGGGGGGGCGGGAGGCACACGTACCTGTGCACGGGAGGGGGGGCGGGAGGCACACGTACCTGTGCACGGGAGGGGGGGCGGGAGGCACACGTACCTGTGCACGGGAGGGGGGGGCGGGAGGCACACGTACCTGTGCACGGGAGGGGGGGCGGGAGGCACACGTACCTGTGCACGGGAGGGGGGGCGGGAGGCACACGTACCTGTGCACGGGAGGGGGGGCGGGAGGCACACGTACCTGTGCACGGGAGGGGGGGCGGGAGGCACACGTACCTGCATACGGGGGGGGGGTGCACGTACCTGCATACGGGGGGGGCACGTACCTGCATACGGGGGGGGGGGGCACGTACCTGCATACGGGGGGGGCACGTACCTGCATACGGGGGGGGTGCACATGTACCTGTGGGGTTTCCTGGGTTGATGATACACAGCACTTTTGGGTCGCAGTGCTTTCTGGCCTCCTCTAGCGCCCTCTTCAGTTCATTGATGTCCAGCGCCCAGCAGTTCTCCTCGTCTAGGTAATAATTCACCTGCACAGCATTCAGCTCGGCCAGAGCCGCAGAATAGAGGGGGTACTGGGGGATCGGGATGAGGACCCCGGTACGAGACTTTCCCTGCCCGGACACCAGCAGCTTCAGCATGGTCTGGGGGAGAATAAACAGCAGGACCACAGAATGAAGAGGAGACCCCAAAACATAAGGAACATATGAGAGTTAATAAGGGAAGCCCCAAAGAGAAGTGACAAATACAGCAAGATGTACAGACCCCATCACCCCCAGAAAGAGGACAGACATGGGACAGAATACCCCCCCAACCCCAGAGACATGGGACAGAATAAATACCTCCCCCCCCCAACCCCAGAGTCAGGACAGACATGGGACACAATAAATACCCCCCCCCAACCCCAGAGACAGGACAGACATGGGACACAATAAATACCTCCCCCCCCAACCCCAGAGACAGGACAGACATGGGACACAATAAATACCTCCCAGGGCCTACGAAAGGTTGAAATCGGGTAAAAGAGGATTTTAGTCTTACCTGTTAAATCCTTTTCTCTTAGTCCATACAGGTTACTGGTAACTTTGGGTAAGCAATCCGCCCCTTTAATAGGCAGGAACAATTCTAGAAGTGTATGCAGGGGGTGGAGCCTACCTTCCCTCCTTGGCTGCCGCTAGCCAACCAGCTCCATAAAGATTTGAGACACTAGCTATTGACTAGATAGTAGAAGGGAAAGAAGACTCCTGTGAGCATGACCCCAAAGGACCCCCATGGTCTGCCACAGGAGAGCCAAGCATGGTCCCTTGACAGGGTGGGAGACCAGTAACCTGTATGGACTAAGAGAAAAGGATTTAACAGGTAAGACTAAAATCCTCTTTTCTCTGTCGTCCAAAACAGGTTGCTGGTAACTTTGGGATGTCCAACCATTGAGTTTCCCAGAGGCGTGAAGTAAGGCAAAGACCAGACGCAAGGCCCCCAAAGTTACCAGAGCAGATATGAACCATCAGATTAGAGATAGCCCAACAAAACAAGGAAGTGTCAACGGACACTGAACAGGAGTAACAACACCCCAACTGTTACACATCACACTGAACTAGAGCCAACAGGGCTCAAAAGTGAAAGAAGCACCAAGAACCGAAGAAGATCCTAGACAGGCAAGACTGCCTCCAGGATCTTCCTCCCAAAACTGGCATCAGCCGATACCAGCACATCAACACGGTAGTGCTGCACAGACAACCAAGTGGCAACCTTGCACAACTGATCAGCAGAGGCCTGACTCTTGTAAGACCAAGAAGCCCCAATAGATCTTGTAGAATGAGCCGTGACCCGAAAGAGGACAGGCTTCTTCCTCAGCTCGTAAGCCTTACGAATAGTGATCTTGATCCAAGACGCAATAGTCATTCTGGATGCAAGTCTTCCTGCCCTGGGACCCTCAGAAACGACGAACAGCACGTCAGATTGCCTGATACTCAGTGCGAGGTACATAAAACTTCAGACAATGCACAACATCCAACAAGTGGAGATCCCTCTCCTTGTCAGAGGTAGGGTCAGGGCAGAAAGAAGGCACCACAATCTCCTGATTGATATGGAACTCTGAAACCAGCTTCAGGAGAAACTCCTGAGAAGTGCAAAGCACTGCCTTGTCCTTATGAAACACCAAAAAAGGTGGTTTACAGGACAGAGCATGTAACTCCACGGCGAACTGACACGATCGCCAGGAGAAAGGCCATTTTCCAAATCAAGAGGCACAGAGGAATAGTAGCCAAGGACTCAAATGGAGGGTGCTGAAGAATGGCCAAAACCAAGATAAGATCCCACAGAGCAGTGGGATTCTTGTATGCAGGACAAGTATGAGCAACACCCTGGAAGAAAACCTTGACATCCGGAAGGATGGCAATGCGCCTCTGAAAGAAAACAGAGAGAGCAGAAGTCTGAACCTTAAGGGAACAGTTGTCAGCACACCAAGATAGAAAAGTCGACCAGACACGATGGTAGATCTTAGAAGAAACAGGTTTGCGGGCACTGAGCATAGTAGCCACCACACCAGAAGAAAAACCTTGAGGATTCAAATTTCCAAGCCGTCAAAGCTAGCAGATGAACATCCTCCTTCCACAGGTAACCCTGTAGAAGAAGATCCCGATGGCAAGGGAGTCGGAACGGCTCCGCCACTGACAGATCCAGCAACTCCGGAAACCAAGCCTGGCGAGGCCAGTATGGAGCTATCAGAATGACTGGACGGCATTCCAGTCGCAATTTCCCTAACACCCTGTGCAACATTGGGAGGGGAGGAAGGATATACGCCAGAGGAAAAAAACAAGGAATGGACATTGCATCCACCACCACAGCTAGAGGGTCCCTCCACCAACAGCATAACCTCAGAACCTTCCTATTGTGTCTTGTCGCCATCAGGTCGATGTAAGGAAGACCCCACTTCTGAACAATGAGGGTGAACACCTCTGGGTGCAGTTCCCACTCTCTGTTGTCCACTGTGTTTCGACTGAGGAAGTCTGTCATGACGTTGTCCACTCCAGGAATGTGCACTGCGGATATGGCAGGAACTTGTTCTTCTGCCCAGGACAAAATAGCCTTCACCTCTAACCAAGAGGCGAGACTTCTTGTTCCGCCCTGCTTGTTGATGTAAGCCACGGCCGTGGAGTTGTCGGACTGTACTCGGACTGGACAGTCTTCCAGCTGAGATGTCCAATGATGAAGGGCATGAAATATCACCCGAAGCTCCAACATGTTGATGGGAAGGAGAGATTCCTCCGGAGACCACCGACCCTGAGAACTCAGGCGACCCAGGACCGCTCCCCATCCAGAGAGGCTGGTGTCCTTTGTCACCGTGGTCCACAAGTATACCAGGAAGGACTTGCCCTTCAGCAGATTGGAAAGGTCGAGCCACCAGGACAAACTCAGTTCCACATGAAGAGGGAGGGACACTGACATCTTCAGAAGGTCCGGCTGACCCCTGCACTCCTGGATCACAAACCTCTGGAGTTCCCTGGTATGTGCCATGGCAAACGGGACCGCTTCTATGGTGGAGATGAATTTCCCCACTAGAGAGGACAGCTTCTTGGCTGGAACTGGATCTTGAGCCAGAACTGCAGAAACCCTGGGGGCAATCTGGTGAGCTACCTCATTCGTGAGAAACACCATGCTCTTCTGAGTGTCGAAGAGAAGGCCCAGGAAGACCAGACGCTGGGATGGGACAAGATCAGACTTGTCCATGTTGATGATCCACCTATGATGGGTGAGAGCGTGAATGCATATCTGAACCTGCTGATGAATAAGTTCCACAGAGGCGGCTTTCAGAAGCATGTATGGAGTAACTCTGATGCCATCCCGGTGGAGGATGGACACCAAGGCTCCCAGGACACTACTGAAAACTTGAGAAGCTGGTTTCAGACCAGAGGGAAGAGCTGAAAACTGAAAGTGCCCTTGGTCGCAGTGAAATCTGTGATACTGCCGGCTCTCTGGATGAATGGCAATATGTAAATACGCGTCCTGAAGATCCAGAGAAGCAAGGAATTCCCCCAGGGACACAGCAGCAATCATCGTCTGTAGAGACTCTTGGTGATAATGAATCCGGATCACAAAGGAATTGAGGTCCTTCACATCCAAAATAGGGCGACAACCGCCATCCTTTTTGGAGACCACAAAAAAGTTTGAGTAAAAACCCAAACCTCTGTCCTGAGCTGGAACCGGCTCTAGAACATCCTTGTCCAGAAAAGCCTAAATAGCGCCATTGAACAGCCTGCATTTCTCCTCGCCCTGAGGCATATGGGAAGGAAAAACAAAAGGGAGGAAGAGAGACGAAAAGGGATCCTGTATCCTTCCGCCTATCACGGTGCCCGTGATTGCTGCAGTTCCTTGTCTGTCACCAGTAGGGGGCTTCTATTGGCTGTCTGCAGATAGCCCGCCTCTCATTGCCTATTTAAACCTGGATTGGGCACCCTTTGAGTGCCCTTTCGTGTTGTTTCTGACCTTCTTGCTATCACTATGCCAGTGATAGCTGGGCCTCTGTTCCAGTGTTCCTGAGTTCCTGATCTCCTGTGTTCCTGAGTTCCTGATCTCTACTGTTCCAGTGTTTCCTGGATGCTGAGTTACTCCAGTCCTGGTTCCGGCCTAGTCTCTGGTGTTGCAGTTACTGCTGAACTTCTTCTCTGCTGTTTCCTGACCTGACTGATCGTTGCTGGTTCCTGTCATCTCATCGCCTGTCTCCTGTATCCTGGCGACCTCCTGCCTGGTCGCGTCGGCGACATTGCTTGTTACTCCAGTGTGCGGTCACTGGTTTGCTCCAAAGCCTATCGGCTATACAATTCTGTGTTGGTCCCAGCGTGTGGACGCTGGTTTGCTCCTAAGCCTTGCGGCTATACAAAACTCGCTTGTTACACCAGTGTGCGGTCACTGGTTTGCTCCAAAGCCTATCGGCTATACAATGCTGTGTTGGTACCAGCGTGCGGACGCTGGTTTGCTCCTAAGCCTTGTGGCTATACAAAACTCGCTTGTTACACCAGTGTGCGGTCACTGGTTTGCTCCAAAGCCTATCGGCTATACAATGCTGTGTTGGTACCAGCGTGCGGACGCTGGTTTGCTCCAAAGCCTTGCGGCTATACAAACTCGCTTGTTACACCAGTGTGCGGTCACTGGTTTGCTCCAAAGCCTATCGGCTATACAATCCTGTGTTGGTCCCAGCGTGCGGACGCTGGTTTGATCCAAAGCCTTGCGGCTATACAAACTCGCTTGTTACACCAGTGTGCAGTCACTGGTTTGCTCCAAAGCCTATCGGCTATACAATCCTGTGTTGGTCCCAGCGTGGGGACGCTGGTTTGCTCCAAAGCCTTGCGGCTATACAAAACTCGCTTGTTACACCAGTGTGCGGTCACTGGTTTGCTCCAAAGCCTATCGGCTATACAATCCTGTGTTGGTCCCAGCGTGCGGACGCTGGTTTGCTCCAAAGCCTATCGGCTATACAAGTCAGTATTGGTCCCAGCGTGCGGACGCTGGTTTGCTCCAAAGTCTTGCGGCTTTGCGATTCCCCTGTTGGTCTCAGTGTGTGTACACTGGGTTGCTTACGATCCTGTCAATTTGCCATTACCATCTGACTGCTGCTACTATCTCTGGGCTGCCCTGCCCGGTATTGGTAAGGCCGGTAGAACCTTTTGTCACATTCCATCTGAGGTTGCCTTACCCGGTATTGGCAGGGCCGGTAGAGCCTACATTATGAATCTATTGAGGCTGCCTTGCCCGGTAATTTGGTAAGGCCGGTAGAACCGTTATGCTATTCCATCTGCAGGTTGCCTTACCCGGTATTGGCAAGGCCGGTAGAGCCTAACATTCTGCTTCTTCAGACTGTCCTGTCCGGTATATTGACAGGACCGGTAGAGTCTGCCTTCTGTCTTGTTATATTCTGTATATATCTGTATGTATGTGTTTGCCATCCTACGTTATCAATTTATTATTTCAATAAAATTGATTTTTACCTAAAACTTGTGTCTGAGAGTCATAATAAACCGTGACACCGCCACCACCTGTAAAACCCATGGGTCCACCACTGAATCCTCCCAGATGCTGTGGTAGTGACGGAGACGGCCACCCACAACAGAGTGGGGACCCGGGTTCGGTGAGTCATGCCGAAGGTGGCTTGGAAGGCTTGGGCTTGGAGGAGACCTTGGGCTTCCATTGCTGTTTGGGCTTGGAGGAGGTACATGGAGCTGAGGGAACCGTCTGGTTCGCCGGACGTGTCTCAGTCTGAAAAGGAACAAAAATACCGATTACGCTTAAGAGGCGTTTTCTTCCTGGGGACCAAAGGCAGAAGGGTACTTTTACCCCCTGTGGCCTTATTAATCAGATCCTTGAGATCTGACCCAAACAAACAATGAAGTGCCTTGAAAAGGTAAGGAGAGCAAGGCTTTCTTGGAAGCAGTGTCAGCAGACCAGATCTTGAGCCAAAGAGCCCATCTGGCAACCACAGACATGGTGGAAACCCTAGACACCAAACGGATGGCATCAAACAAGGCAGCAGAAACATAGTGCTGGGCCTGAGAAAGGCTGGCAAGAAGCCGCAACATATCTGAAGTAGGAGCTCCCTGACAGACAGCCAGGGTGAGCTGTTCAGTCCAGACCGCAATGGCCCAGTTAACCCATGCCGCAGCAAACACTGGTTGTATGGCAGTACCAGCAGTGGCAAAAATGGAATTGAGGGGGACCTCAAGTTTCTTGTCAGTCCAGTCTTTCAGAGCAGACGCATCAGAAACTGGCAAGGCAGTGGACTTAGATAGCCTGTAGACAGGAGCATCCACTTTGGGAGGATGAACCCACTGAGCAAGCGGTGCCTCAGAGAAGGGATAAAGATTAGCAAATTTCTTGGAAACAGAAGGTTTCCTGTCCAGAGATTTCAACTCTTCAGACACAAGGCGGTCAAGAGTGGGGTTAGGTGGAAAGCAAGTAATGGGCTTTTTAGGTTCCTGAAACACATCAGAGGGATCAGAAAGAACCTCTTGAACTAAGGGAATGTTTAGGGTATTCAAAACAGCCCTGATCAGGCCCTCAGCTGAGGGCTCAGGATCAGCCTCAAAGGGTTCCCCAAAAAACAGAGGAGCCCACAGAAGAACATTCCTCAACATCTGAATCCACCAGCAGTTCCTCCTCAGAGGAATCTGACACGTCAGGTACTCCCTGAGGTTTTTGCAGGGAAGACTTGACGGAAGAGGGGGTCTGCTAGAATGGAAGACCCACTGTAACTGGGATGGAAAGAGTTGCAATGTGGACCTAAGGTCCCTGGTAGCAGCCTTGAACTCTTGCACCCAAACTGGCTCTAACGCATGGCTGGAGGTCCCTGGGAGACTCTCAGGGACATCATAACATGCTGGGCATAAATGACCTGAGAATTCTCTAGGTAACCCTGAGTGACAGGAAGAGCAATGCGCAATGGGGGATACAGAGACCCCAGCCTCCTTAATCTTAGGCCTGGCCCCAAGCTCCAACGGTATAGACATTCTCACAGTGTCAATAACCTTACTGTATAATAAATCACCCAATTACAGTGTGTAGGATTAAAGTTTCACCCCACAAATCTCTAAACTAGACTTATCTAGCAGGCGAAGGGTTAATCAGCAGAGGAAAGAAGAAGCTTCCAAGCCCTGCATAGGATACTCGTTCTGGAAATAGCACAAAATGGCTGCCGCGGCGGAAGCCAATCAGAAACTAGCACGCGAAGTAAGTGCTCATGGGAAATGTAGTTTTCCCAGAAAAAGTACCCCAACAGTGCCCGAAGCCCCCTGAGCCCCCCAACACACAAAACATGATCCGGATGATAGAGTAAGGGCAGACAAGAAAAATGAGCCATCTCTGAAGTTGCTATGTTGAGCGGTTGCAGAGATATGTCCCAAATTACAGTCCCATAGAAGTGAATGGAGCAATGGCGCCTATGCGGTAAAGCACGCCTTTAAACAGGGTTAAAGTACCATATCAACCTGCTCCAAAACACCCAACAGACATACAGAGAGACCCAGTGAGTGCAGCAGTGTGCAATAGGAACTCCAAAGGAAAAAGCCCTGTTCGGAGGGGCATTGTGGGGCATGTAGACCTGCAGCACTCAAAGGGTTGCTCACCTTTCCTGCAGATCTTCTGTCTTCAGATTACCATGTATTAAGAAGTAACCTCGGTGGGTAACTTCTGGGGAAGCACTTGGAATCAAGATTCCACCCCCCCCCCCCAGGGCTTAAGGTCCACAAAAAGCACCTGGATACTGAGCTATCCACATCTAAGGGCATTGTCAGTTATGGTAATCTGCCTAATGGTGGTATAGTCCATTTCTAACAGAAAAATAAAAATATTCTAAAACTATAGCAGAACTGTTCTCTTGCCTGTGTCTTCACCAAGGAACAAATCTTTCTGGAGCTGGTTGGCTAGCTGCAGCCAAGGAGGGAAGGTAGGTTCCACCCCCTGCAATCCATTCTAGAATTGTTCCTGCCTACAATTAAAGGGGCAGATTGCTTACCCAGAGTTACCAGTAACCTGTACTGGACGACAGAGAAATTCTTATTTATACCTTTTTAAGTAGTTCTATGTTTTTTGGTTTTTAATGCAGAACTGGGACCCTCGCAGCATCATTTATACCAAATTACAGGGTTCCTGATACACGGTCATTTATAACACGTCCTCAGGGTATGTGTTTAATCTAGATTAGATTAGGACTTGCAAGATATTCGGGTACCAGGACTGGGTTGGCAAGCTTAAAAGGATAGCAATACTTAAAATGTAAAAAAAATATATATATATATATATATATATATATATATATATATATATATATATATATATATATATATATATATATATATATATGTTGTAGGGTTTATCCCCCAAGTAAAACAAGAGTACTCCCGCTGCTGAAAGGTGTTTCATTCAAAAGTTATTAATTTTCAAAGCTGAATTTTTTGGTGCAATATCACAGTGGCCTGTAATTGTACAGTGGCGCTGTTGTTACACCATCCTATGGACAGCTCTGGTCCCGGGACCATAAATCTCCATAGGATGGTGTAGCAGCAGCGCCACTGTACAATGTCAGGCCACTGTGATATCGCACCTAAAAAATTCAACTTTGAAAATGAATAACTTTTGAATGAACAATTGTTCATTATTCGAATTTTTGGACAGACATTGTGTTATGAATATCAATGATATATTGCTATACCCTACCATTATTTCTTCATACTCTCTGATTTTAGTAGGTCAAAGGTCAGGTAGCGCTGTATAAAACTTTTTATAATGAATAACTTTTGAATGAAACACCTCTCAGCAGTGGGAGTACTCTTGTTTTACTTGGGGGATAAACCCTACAACATATTTTTTTTACATTTTAAGTATTACTATCCCTTTAAACGTTTTTGTCCAAATTATGGAATAAAATCCTCATATTTATTAACCCCTTAAGGACCGGCGGTCATGGGACATTTCCGTCCCATAATGACCGCATAGGCGCACTTGGACGCGCCGGTACACGTGACCTGTTGCGTGTATCGGCGCGTCATTATGGGGCCTGATAGAGATCGCTCCGATCTTGGAGCGGTCAATTTCAGGCCCTATTTTTACTTACAGCGCTGCCGGTAGAGCGTTGTAAGTAAAAAGTATGTGACGTACTATGACCGTCATCGGTCCTTGAGTATTTCAAGGGCTGTGACGGTCCTGGTACGTCAAGGGTCCTTAAGGGGTTAATTAAACACAGTGGTATTATACATGCCCAATACAGGGCACATATTTCACAATTCGTATGGAGGAGCGCAGGTGTTTTTGTCTTGTGTTTGCACTTTAGGTTTCAGTCTAATACACGGGGACTGGAGAAGCCCCTCATTTCTTGCAGCCACCTCTACTTCAGTGACTTTACCCTCGTGTAACGTTATTAATGATACGTATATATTATGGGGAGTTGGCGCTGTGATCGCTCTTCTTTGCGGAATGAACAGGGTGCCCACAGGAAGAAGAGGGAGGCGGCAGGGCAGCGAGGAGGAGAGAGTTACACTACGATGAAAGTGCTGGAGTACAAAGGGAGAAGTGAGAGGAAGAGATTTGTATAAATACAGCCGGGAATGAAAGAAGCCAAAATAAAGAGTCTTTTAGATTCGGGGCCAGCGGGGGGGGGGGGGGTAGTACAAACAGAACATTCTGAGAAGGAGAACAAAAGGGACTTGGAAATAGAAGAATCAGCAAGGACACAGTGCCAGGCCGTGCCAGCAGCTCCAGTACCAACAATCTGCATGGGCTAAAGGAATGGACACACAGGACAGATACAGAGGGGCACCTGAGGACCTCTATTTACCCAGCACATACTGAGAGGGAGGCATATAACAGGCGCACACACTCCCACCAGAACCAGGACTGGCTAAACCATCTGTCACTAGAAGCCACCTCCTTATATTCATGTCCTGATTATTATGCAATATACTGAGGACAAACTGGGTGCAAGACGCCTGGCACTCAGTAGGCACCTTTCCTATTGGTTAAGGAAAGTTGGCAGCAATTCTCTGACTGGTTACTTATCTCCAGGCCCAGACCCCAGCTCCTGATTGGCCCTTTATGCCTTGGCGCTATCCAGGGAGAATGCCTTGTTATAGACACCTCAGGGGTTACAGTAACCTGCGTACATGGGTCTGTGCCCAGGTTAGATAATCGGTTTATGCACGGGGTGGGTCTTGAACTTGGTCAAGAGCCCACAGCCCACAGCCCACAGCGTACCCTGTGAACTAATAAACTGGTTCCCTTTACAATTCAGCCCAATCTGGATTCTTTATTTTGTCTTCACACAAGAGAACCCACGGACATGAGTGGGTGACACAAACCAAGAGAACCCACGGACATAAGTGGGTGACACAACCCAAGAGAACCCACGGACATGAGTGGGTGACACAAAACAAGAGAACCCATGGACATGAGTGGGTGACACAAACCAAGAGAACCCACGGACATAAGTGGGTGACACAACCCAAGAGAACCCACGGACATGAGTGGGTGACACAAAACAAGAGAACCCATGGACATGAGTGGGTGACACAACCCAAGAGAACCCACGGACATGAGTGGGTGACACAAAACAAGAGAACCCATGGACATGAGTGGGTGACACAAACCAAGAGAACCCACGGACATAAGTGGGTGACACAACCCAAGAGAACCCACGGACATGAGTGGGTGACACAAAACAAGAGAACCCATGGACATGAGTGGGTGACACAACCCAAGAGAACCCACGGACATGAGTGGGTGACACAAAACAAGAGAACCCATGGACATGAGTGGGTGACACAAACCAAGAGAACCCACGGACATGAGTGGGTGACACAAACCAAGAGAACCCACGGACATGAGTGGGTGACACAACCCAAGAGAACCCACGGACATGAGTGGGCGACACAACCCAAGAGAACCCACGGACATGAGTGGGCGACACAACCCAAGAGAACCCACGGACATGAGTGGGCGACACAACCCAACAGAACCCATGGACATGAGTGGGCGACACAACCCAACAGAACCCACGGACATGAGTGGGCGACACAACCCAACAGAACCCACGGACATGACTGGGCAACACAACCCAACAGAACCCACGGACATGACTGGGCAAGCCCCTTGACACAACCAGACAGTAGAGAGGTAGAAGAAGCAGACATTACCACAATGGAGTCACTGGCCCCAGTAGAGAGGTAGATGTTGTCTGGACTGGCAGGGATGCCCCCGTCCCTTTTCTCTATGAATTTAGCCACATCCTGGCGAATCATCTCAATGCCCGGACTGGCACTATATGCCCCTGTAATGGGTGAAAAAGGACCAGTTACAAACAAGCAACACCCCCATAGCACATAGGAGATCCCATCCCTCAGTCTCCTCCCTAATACCCCCCAATCTCCTCCCTAATACCCCCCCATCCCTCAGTCTTCTCCCTAATACCCCCCCAATCTCCTCCCTAATACCCCCCCATCCCTCAGTCTTCTCCCTAATACCCCCCCAATCTCCTCCCTAATACCCCCCCATCCCTCAGTCTTCTCCCTAATACCCCCCCAATCTCCTCCCTAATACCCCCCCATCCCTCAGTCTCCTCCCTAATACCCCCCCATCCCTCAGTCTCCTCCCTGACACACCACCACATCCCTCAGTCTCCTCCCTGACACACCACCACATCCCTCAGTCTCCTCCCCGACGCCCCATCCCCATCCCTCAGTCTCCTCCCCGACGCCCCATCCCCATCCCTCAGTCTCCTCCCCGACGCCCCATCCCCATCCCTCAGTCTCCTCCCTGACACACCACCCCATCCCTCAGTCTCCTCCCTGACACACCACCCCCATCCCTCAGTCTCCTCCCTGACACGCCACCCCCATCCCTCAGTCTCCTCCCTGACACACCACCCCTATCCCTCAGTCTCCTCCCTGACACACAACCACATCCCTCAGTCTCCTCCCTGACACGCCACCCCCATCCCTCAGTCTCCTCCCCAGACACGCCACCACATCCCTCAGTCTCCTCCCTGACACACCACCCCCCATCCCTCAGTCTCCTCCCTGACACACCACCACATCCCTCAGTCTCCTCCCTGACACACCACCACATCCCTCAGTCTCCTCCCTGACACACCACCCCCATCTCTCAGTCTCCTCCCTGACACCCCCCATCCCTCAGTCTCCTCCCTGACACGCCACCCCATCCCTCAGTCTCCTCCCTGACACCCCCCATCCCTCAGTCTCCTCCCTGACACAACACCCCTATCCCTCAGTCTCCTCCCTGACACAACACCCCTATCCCTCAGTCTCCTCCCTGACACAACACCCCTATCCCTCAGTCTCCTCCCTGACACACCACCACATCCCTCAGTCTCCTCCCTGACACGCCACCACATCCCTCAGTCTCCTCCCTGACACACCACCACATCCCTCAGTCTCCTCCCTGACACGCCACCACATCCCTCAGTCTCCTCCCTGACACGCCACCACATCCCTCAGTCTCCTCCCTGACACACCACCCCATCCCTCAGTCTCCACCCTGACACACCACCCCTATCCCTCAGTCTCCTCCCTGACACACCACCCCTATCCCTCAGTCTCCTCCCTGACACACCACCCCCATCCCTCAGTCTCCTCCCTGACACAACACCCCTATCCCTCAGTCTCCTCCCTGACACACCACCCCCATCCCTCAGTCTCCTCCCTGACACGCCACCCCCATCCCTCAGTCTCCTCCCTGACACACCACCCCTATCCCTCAGTCTCCTCCCTGACACACCACCCCTATCCCTCAGTCTCCTCCCTGACACACCACCACATCCCTCAGTCTCCTCCCTGACACGCCACCCCCATCCCTCAGTCTCCTCCCCAGACACGCCACCACATCCCTCAGTCTCCTCCCTGACACACCACCACATCCCTCAGTCTCCTCCCTGACACACCACCACATCCCTCAGTCTCCTCCCTGACACACCACCACATCCCTCAGTCTCCTCCCTGACACACCACCACATCCCTCAGTCTCCTCCCTGACACAACACCCCCATCTCTCAGTCTCCTCCCTGACACCCCCCATCCCTCAGTCTCCTCCCTGACACCCCCCATCCCTCAGTCTCCTCCCTGACACACCACCCCTATCCCTCAGTCTCCTCCCTGACACAACACCCCTATCCCTCAGTCTCCTCCCTGACACACCACCACATCCCTCAGTCTCCTCCCTGACACGCCACCACATCCCTCAGTCTCCTCCCTGACACACCACCCCCATCCCTCAGTCTCCTCCCTGACACACCACCCCCATCCCTCAGTCTCCTCCCTGACACACCACCCCATCCCTCAGTCTCCTCCCTGACACACCACCCCCATCCCTCAGTCTCCTCCCTGACACACCACCCCATCCCTCAGTCTCCTCCCTGACACGCCACCCCATCCCTCAGTCTCCTCCCTGACACACCACCACATCCCTCAGTCTCCTCCCTGACACACCACCACATCCCTCAGTCTCCTCCCTGACACACCACCACATCCCTCAGTCTCCTCCCTGACACACCACCACATCCCTCAGTCTCCTCCCTGACACACCACCACATCCCTCAGTCTCCTCCCTGACACACCACCACATCCCTCAGTCTCCTCCCTGACACACCACCACATCCCTCAGTCTCCTCCCTGACACGCCACCACATCCCTCAGTCTCCTCCCTGACACGCCACCACATCCCTCAGTCTCCTCCCTGACACACCACCCCCATCCCTCAGTCTCCTCCCTAATACCCCCCCATCCCTCAGTCTCCTCCCTGACACACCACCACATCCCTCAGTCTCCTCCCTGACACACCACCCCATCCCTCAGTCTCCTCCCTGACACGCCACCCCATCCCTCAGTCTCCTCCCTGACACACCACCACATCCCTCAGTCTCCTCCCTGACACACCACCACATCCCTCAGTCTCCTCCCTGACACACCACCACATCCCTCAGTCTCCTCCCTGACACACCACCACATCCCTCAGTCTCCTCCCTGACACACCACCACATCCCTCAGTCTCCTCCCTGACACACCACCACATCCCTCAGTCTCCTCCCTGACACACCACCACATCCCTCAGTCTCCTCCCTGACACACCACCACTTCCTCAGTCTCCTCCCTGACACACCACCACATCCCTCAGTCTCCTCCCTGACACACCACCACATCCCTCAGTCTCCTCCCTGACACACCACCACATCCCTCAGTCTCCTCCCTGACACACCACCCCATCCCTCAGTCTCCTCCCTGACACGCCACCCCCATCCCTCAGTCTCCTCCCTGACACACCACCCCCATCCCTCAGTCTCCTCCCTAATACCCCCCCATCCCTCAGTCTCCTCCCTGACACACCACCACATCCCTCAGTCTCCTCCCTGACACACCACCACATCCCTCAGTCTCCTCCCTGACACACCACCCCATCCCTCAGTCTCCTCCCTGACACGCCACCACATCCCTCAGTCTCCTCCCTGACACACCACCACATCCCTCAGTCTCCTCCCTGACACACCACCACATCCCTCAGTCTCCTCCCTGACACACCACCACATCCCTCAGTCTCCTCCCTGACACACCACCACATCCCTCAGTCTCCTCCCTGACACACCACCACATCCCTCAGTCTCCTCCCTGACACACCACCACATCCCTCAGTCTCCTCCCTGACACACCACCACATCCCTCAGTCTCCTCCCTGACACACCACCACATCCCTCAGTCTCCTCCCTGACACACCACCACATCCCTCAGTCTCCTCCCTGACACACCACCACATCCCTCAGTCTCCTCCCTGACACAACACCCCCATCTCTCAGTCTCCTCCCTGACACACCACCACATCCCTCAGTCTCCTCCCTGACACACCACCACATCCCTCAGTCTCCTCCCTGACACGCCACCCCCATCCCTCAGTCTCCTCCCTGACACACCACCACATCCCTCAGTCTCCTCCCTGACACACCACCACATCCCTCAGTCTCCTCCCTGACACACCACCACATCCCTCAGTCTCCTCCCTGACACACCACCACATCCCTCAGTCTCCTCCCTGACACACCACCCCATCCCTCAGTCTCCTCCCTGACACACCACCCCATCCCTCAGTCTCCTCCCTGACACACCACCCCATCCCTCAGTCTCCTCCCTGACACACCACCCCTATCCCTCAGTCTCCTCCCTGACACACCACCCCTATCCCTCAGTCTCCTCCCTGACACACCACCCCCATCCCTCAGTCTCCTCCCTGACACAACACCCCTATCCCTCAGTCTCCTCCCTGACACACCACCCCCATCCCTCAGTCTCCTCCCTGACACGCCACCCCCATCCCTCAGTCTCCTCCCTGACACACCACCCCTATCCCTCAGTCTCCTCCCTGACACACCACCCCTATCCCTCAGTCTCCTCCCTGACACACCACCACATCCCTCAGTCTCCTCCCTGACACGCCACCCCCATCCCTCAGTCTCCTCCCCAGACACGCCACCACATCCCTCAGTCTCCTCCCCAGACACGCCACCACATCCCTCAGTCTCCTCCCTGACACACCACCACATCCCTCAGTCTCCTCCCTGACACACCACCACATCCCTCAGTCTCCTCCCTGACACACCACCACATCCCTCAGTCTCCTCCCTGACACACCACCACATCCCTCAGTCTCCTCCCTGACACACCACCACATCCCTCAGTCTCCTCCCTGACACAACACCCCCATCTCTCAGTCTCCTCCCTGACACCCCCCATCCCTCAGTCTCCTCCCTGACACCCCCCATCCTCAGTCTCCTCCCTGACACACCACCCCTATCCCTCAGTCTCCTCCCTGACACAACACCCCTATCCTCAGTCTCCTCCCTGACACACCACCACATCCCTCAGTCTCCTCCCTGACACGCCACCACATCCCTCAGTCTCCTCCCTGACACGCCACCACATCCCTCAGTCTCCTCCCTGACACACCACCCCATCCCTCAGTCTCCTCCCTGACACACCACCCCATCCCTCAGTCTCCTCCCTGACACACCACCCCATCCCTCAGTCTCCTCCCTGACACACCACCCCCATCCCTCAGTCTCCTCCCTGACACGCCACCCCATCCCTCAGTCTCCTCCCTGACACGCCACCCCATCCCTCAGTCTCCTCCCTGACACACCACCCCATCCCTCAGTCTCCTCCCTGACACACCACCACATCCCTCAGTCTCCTCCCTGACACACACCACATCCCTCAGTCTCCTCCCTGACACACCACCACATCCCTCAGTCTCCTCCCTGACACACCACCACATCCCTCAGTCTCCTCCCTGACACGCCACCCCCATCCCTCAGTCTCCTCCCTGACACACCACCCCATCCCTCAGTCTCCTCCCTGACACACCACCCCTATCCTCAGTCTCCTCCCTATACCCCCATCCCTCAGTCTCCTCCTGACACACCACCACATCCCTCAGTCTCCTCCCTGACACACCACCCCATCCCTCAGTCTCCTCCCTGACACGCCACCCCATCCCTCAGTCTCCTCCCTGACACACCACCACATCCCTCAGTCTCCTCCCTGACACACCACCACATCCCTCAGTCTCCTCCCTGACACACCACCACATCCCTCAGTCTCCTCCCTGACACACCACCACATCCCTCAGTCTCCTCCCTGACACACCCCCACTCCTCAGTCTCCTCCCTGACACACCACCACATCCCTCAGTCTCCTCCCTGACACACCACCACATCCCTCAGTCTCCTCCCTGACACACCACCCCATCCCTCAGTCTCCTCCCTGACACACCACCCCCATCCCTCAGTCTCCTCCCTGACACACCACCCCATCCCTCAGTCTCCTCCCTGACACACCACCCACATCCCTCAGTCTCCTCCCTGACACACCACCCCATCCCTCAGTCTCCTCCCTGACACGCCACCCCATCCCTCAGTCTCCTCCCTGACACACCACCACATCCCTCAGTCTCCTCCCTGACACACCACCACATCCCTCAGTCTCCTCCCTGACACACCACCACATCCCTCAGTCTCCTCCTGACACACCCACATCCTCAGTCTCCTCCCTGACACACCACCCATCCCTCAGTCTCCTCCCTGACACGCCACCACATCCCTCAGTCTCCTCCCTGACACACCACCACATCCCTCAGTCTCCTCCCTGACACACCACCCCCATCCCTCAGTCTCCTCCCTGACACACCACCACATCCCTCAGTCTCCTCCCTGACACACCACCCCATCCCTCAGTCTCCTCCCTGACACACCACCCCCATCCCTCAGTCTCCTCCTGACACACCACCCCCCATCCCTCAGTCTCCTCCCTGACACACCACCACATCCCTCAGTCTCCTCCCTGACACACCACCACATCCTCAGTCTCCTCCCTGACACACCACCCCATCCCTCAGTCTCCTCCCTGACACACCACCACATCCCTCAGTCTCCTCCCTGACACACCACCCCATCCCTCAGTCTCCTCCCTGACACACCACCACATCCCTCAGTCTCCTCCCTGACACACCACCCCCATCCCTCAGTCTCCTCCCTGACACACCACCACCCCATCCCTCAGTCTCCTCCCTGACACACCACCCCATCCCTCAGTCTCCTCCCTGACACACCACCACATCCCTCAGTCTCCTCCCTGACACACCACCCCATCCCTCAGTCTCCTCCCTGACACACCACCCCATCCCTCAGTCTCCTCCCTGACACACCACCACATCCCTCAGTCTCCTCCCTGACACACCACCCCATCCCTCAGTCTCCTCCCTGACACACCACCCCCCATCCCTCAGTCTCCTCCCTGACACACCACCACATCCCTCAGTCTCCTCCCTGACACACCACCCCCATCCCTCAGTCTCCTCCCTGACACACCACCACATCCCTCAGTCTCCTCCCTGACACACCACCACATCCCTCAGTCTCCTCCCTGACACACCACCCCCATCCCTCAGTCTCCTCCCTGACACACCACCACATCCCTCAGTCTCCTCCCTGACACCCACCACATCCCTCAGTCTCCTCCCTGACACACCACCCCATCCCTCAGTCTCCTCCCTGACACACCACCACATCCCTCAGTCTCCTCCCTGACACACCACCACATCCCTCAGTCTCCTCCCTGACACACCACCACATCCCTCAGTCTCCTCCCTGACACACCACCACATCCCTCAGTCTCCTCCCTGACACACCACCACATCCCTCAGTCTCCTCCCTGACACACCACCCCATCCCTCAGTCTCCTCCCTGACACACCACCACATCCCTCAGTCTCCTCCCTGACACACCACCACATCCCTCAGTCTCCTCCCTGACACACCACCCCCATCCCTCAGTCTCCTCCCTGACACACCACCCCACATCCCTCAGTCTCCTCCCTGACACACCACCACATCCCTCAGTCTCCTCCCTGACACACCACCACATCCCTCAGTCTCCTCCCTGACACACCACCACATCCCTCAGTCTCCTCCCTGACACACCACCACATCCCTCAGTCTCCTCCCTGACACCACCACTCTCACCACCACATCCTCAGTCTCCTCCCTGACACACACCACCATCCCTCAGTCTCCTCCCTGACACACCACCACATCCCTCAGTCTCCTCCCTGACACACCACCACATCCCTCAGTCTCCTCCCTGACACACCACCACATCCCTCAGTCTCCTCCCTGACACACCACCACATCCCTCAGTCTCCTCCCTGACACACCACCCCCATCCCTCAGTCTCCTCCCTGACACACCACCCCATCCCTCAGTCTCCTCCCTGACACACCACCACCACATCCCTCAGTCTCCTCCCTGACACACCACCACATCCCTCAGTCTCCTCCTGACACACCACCACATCCCTCAGTCTCCTCCCTGACACACCACCCCCATCCCTCAGTCTCCTCCCTGACACACCACCACATCCCTCAGTCTCCTCCCTGACACACCACCCCATCCCTCAGTCTCCTCCCTGACACACCACCACATCCCTCAGTCTCCTCCCTGACACGCCACCCCATCCCTCAGTCTCCTCCCTGACACACCACCCCCATCCCTCAGTCTCCTCCCTGACACACCACCCCCACTCCTCAGTCTCCTCCCTGACACACCACCACATCCCTCAGTCTCCTCCCTGACACACCACCACATCCCTCAGTCTCCTCCCTGACACACCACCACATCCCTCAGTCTCCTCCCTGACACACCACCACATCCCTCAGTCTCCTCCCTGACACAACACCCCCATCCCTCAGTCTCCTCCCTAATACCCCCCCATCCCTCAGTCTCCTCCCTGACACCCCCCATCCCTCAGTCTCCTCCCTGACACACCACCACATCCCTCAGTCTCCTCCCTGACACGCCACCCCCATCCCTCAGTCTCCTCCCTGACACACCACCACATCCCTCAGTCTCCTCCCTGACACACCACCACATCCCTCAGTCTCCTCCCTGACACACCACCCCATCCCTCAGTCTCCTCCCTGACACACCACCACATCCCTCAGTCTCCTCCCTGACACACCACCACATCCCTCAGTCTCCTCCCTGACACACCACCCCCATCCCTCAGTCTCCTCCCTAATACCCCCCCCCATCCTCAGTCTCCTCCCTGACACACCACCCCATCCCTCAGTCTCCTCCCTGACACACCACCACATCCCTCAGTCTCCTCCCTGACACACCACCCCATCCCTCAGTCTCCTCCCTGACACACCACCCCCATCCCTCAGTCTCCTCCCTGACACACCACCCCATCCCTCAGTCTCCTCCCTGACACACCACCCCATCCCTCAGTCTCCTCCCTGACACACCACCCCATCCCTCAGTCTCCTCCCTGACACACCACCACATCCCTCAGTCTCCTCCCTGACACGCCACCCCATCCCTCAGTCTCCTCCCTGACACACCACCCCATCCCTCAGTCTCCTCCCTGACACACCACCCCCATCCCTCAGTCTCCTCCCTGACACACCACCCCATCCCTCAGTCTCCTCCCTGACACACCACCCCATCCCTCAGTCTCCTCCCTGACACACCACCCCATCCCTCAGTCTCCTCCCTGACACGCCACCCCCATCCCTCAGTCTCCTCCCTGACACACCACCCCCACTCCTCAGTCTCCTCCCCTGACACCCCCCCCATCCCTCAGTCTCCTCCCCTGACGCCCCCCCATCCCTCAGTCTCCTCCCCTGACGCCCCCCCATCCCTCAGTCTCCTCCCCTGACGCCCCCCATCCCTCAGTCTCCTCCCCTGACGCCCCCCCCCATCCCTCAGTCTCCTCCCCTGACCCCCTCCCCCTACACACACTGACCAATGCTGTGTCCTCCGCACGCCTGCAGGATCCGCAGCGCTCTCTGTTTGGCATCATCAGGGAACTTGTTGTCATTCAGTAGTTCAGGGCACAGACAGAGGGCAGTTACCTGAAATGCACAGGAGGTAAGAACCAGGTAGACAGGGCACAACAGGCTGGCATGGGGTACAGAGAGAGCAGACTGGGTACATAGAGAATTGGGGAAACAACATGCCAGGCAGAAAGAAAGAGGGGGTAGAGAGGGAACACATCTACCAGCTTGGCACAGAGTGGGCAGTGTTTCATGAGAACAGATTAGGAGCAGACATCTAGAAATGGCACGAATCATGTACAGACAGACCAGGCCTGGCACAGAGGGGCATGGTCCAGGAAGAGACAGGTAACGCCTGCACAGAAAGGTTTATGTTAAAGTGTGCCCATCACCTTAAGACAAGTTTAGTTTAAGGATAAATTATTCATGTTTCAGAAATGAACTTCTGGGTGTTTGTGGCACTGACACTTTATGCAAATTCCCTGTACATTATGCTAATTAGTTCTGTTGTAGATTAAAAAATTACCCCTCTCTGTGCTATAAGATATATCCCCAGTGTGTGGACTCTGCCTAGATCCATGCATATCACAGTGTGTGGACTAGATCCATTCATATCACAGTGTGTGGACTAGATCCATTCATATCACAGTGTGTGGACTAGATCCATTCATATCACAGTGTGTGTGGACTACATCCATTCATATCACAGTGTGTGGACTAGATCCATTCATATCACAGTGTGTGGACTAGATCCATTCATATGACAGTGTGCGTGGACTAGATCCATTCATATCAGTGTGTGTGGACTAGATCCATTCATATCACAGTGTGTGTGGATTAGATCCATTCATATCACAGTGTGTGTGGACTAGATCCATTCATATCACAGTGTGTGGACTAGATCCATTCATATCACAGTGTGTGGACTAGATCCATTCATATCACAGTGTGTGGACTAGATCCATTCATATGACAGTGTGTGTGGACTAGATACATTCATATGACAGTGTGCGTGGACTAGATCCATTCATATCTGTGTGTGTGGACTAGATCCATTCATATGACAGTGTGTGTGGACTAGATCCATTCATATCACAGTGTGTGTGGACTAGATCCATTCATATCACAGTGTGTGTGGACTAGATCCATTCATATCACAGTGTGTGGACTAGATCCATTCATATGACAGTGTGTGGACTAGATCCATTCATATGACAGTGTGTGTGGACTAGATCCATTCATATCACAGTGTGCGTGGACTAGATCCATTCATATCAGTGTGTGTGGACTAGATCCATTCATATCACAGTGTGTGTGGACTAGATCCATTCATATCGCAGTGTGTGTGGACTAGATCCATTCATATGACAGTGTGTGTGGACTAGATCCATTCATATCACAGTGTGTGTGGACTAGATCCATTCATATCACAGTGTGCGTGGACTAGATCCATTCATATCGCAGTGTGTGTGGACTAGATCCATTCATATCACAGTGTGTGTGTGTGGACTAGATCCATTCATATCACAGTGTGTGGACTAGATCCATTCATATCACAGTGTGTGTGGACTAGATCCATTCATATCACAGTGTGTGGACTAGATCCATTCATATCACAGTGTGTGTGGACTAGATCCATTCATATCACAGTGTGTGTGGACTAGATCCATTCATATCACAGTGTGTGTGGACTAGATCCATTCATATCGCAGTGTGTGGACTAGATCCATTCACATCACAGTGTGTGTGGACTAGATCCATTCATATCACAGTGTGTGTGGACTAGATCCATTCATATCGCAGTGTGTGTGTGTGTGGACTAGATCCATTCATATCGCAGTGTGTGTGTGTGTGGACTAGATCCATTCATATCGCAGTGTGTGTGTGTGTGGACTAGATCCATTCATATCGCAGTGTGTGTGTGTGGACTAGATCCATTCATATCGCAGTGTGTGTGTGTGGACTAGATCCATTCATATCACAGTGTGTGGACTAGATCCATTCATATCACAGTGTGTGTGGACTAGATCCATTCATATCACAGTGTGTGTGGACTAGATCCATTCATATCACAGTGTGTGTGGACTAGATCCATTCATATCGCAGTGTGTGGACTAGATCCATTCATATCACAGTGTGTGGACCTAGATCCATTCATATCAGTGTGTGTGGACCTAGATCCATTCATATCACAGTGTGTGTGGACTAGATCCATTCATATCGCAGTGTGTGTGGACCTAGATTCATTCATATCACAGTGTGTGTGGACTAGATCCATTCATATCGCAGTGTGTGTGGACTAGATCCATTCATATCGCAGTGTGTGTGGACTAGATCCATTCATATCGCAGTGTGTGTGGACTAGATCCATTCATATCGCAGTGTGTGTGGACTAGATCCATTCATATCGCAGTGTGTGTGGACTAGATCCATTCATATCGCAGTGTGTGTGGACTAGATCCATTCATATCGCAGTGTGTGTGGACTAGATCCATTCATATCGCAGTGTGTGTGGACTAGATCCATTCATATCGCAGTGTGTGTGGACTAGATCCATTCATATCGCAGTGTGTGTGGACTAGATCCATTCATATCGCAGTGTGTGTGGACTAGATCCATTCATATCGCAGTGTGTGTGGACTAGATCCATTCATATCACAGTGTGTGTGGACTAGATCCATTCATATCACAGTGTGTGTGGACTAGATCCATTCATATCACAGTGTGTGTGGACTAGATCCATTCATATCGCAGTGTGTGTGGACTAGATCCATTCATATCGCAGTGTGTGTGGACTAGATCCATTCATATCGCAGTGTGTGGACTATATCCATTCATATCACAGTGTGTGTGGACTAGATCCATTCATATCACAGTGTGTGTGGACTAGATCCATTCATATCACAGTGTGTGGTCTAGATCCATTCATATCACAGTGTGTGGACTAGATCCATTCATATCACAGTGTGTGGACTAGATCCATTCATATCACAGTGTGTGTGGACTAGATCCATTCATATCACAGTGTGTGTGGACTAGATCCATTCATATCACAGTGTGTGTGGACTAGATCCATTCATATCACAGTGTGTGTGGACTAGATCCATTCATATCGCAGTGTGTGTGGACTAGATCCATTCATATCGCAGTGTGTGTGGACTAGATCCATTCATATCGCAGTGTGTGGACTATATCCATTCATATCACAGTGTGTGTGGACTAGATCCATTCATATCACAGTGTGTGGTCTAGATCCATTCATATCACAGTGTGTGGACTAGATCCATTCATATCACAGTGTGTGGACTAGATCCATTCATATCACAGTGTGTGGACTAGATCCATTCATATCACAGTGTGTGTGGACTAGATCCATTCATATCACAGTGTGTGGACTAGATCCATTCATATCACAGTGTGTGGACTAGATCCATTCATATCGCAGTGTGTGTGGACTAGATCCATTCATATCGCAGTGTGTAGACTAGATCCATTCATATCACAGTGTGTGTGGACTAGATCCATTTATATCACAGTGTGTGTGGCCTAGATCCATTCATATCACAGTGTGTGGATTAGATCCATTCATATCACAGTGTGTGGACTAGATCCATTCATATCACAGTGTGTGGACTAGATCCATTCATATCGCAGTGTGTGGACTCTGCCTAGATCCATTCATATGACCGTGTGTGTGGACTAGATCCATTCATATGACAGTGTGGACTAGATCCATTCAGATCACAGTGGGTGAGCTCTGCCTAGATACAGTGTGTGTAGACTAGATCCATTCATATCACAGTGTGTGGACTGTACATAGATGTGTGTGTGTGTGTGTGGACTAGATCCATTCATATCAGTGTGTGTGTGTGGACATATTAGTGTGTGGGGGATATTGTCCCAGCACAGAGACCAATTAGAATAAAGTGGGTAGCACAGATCAGTATAGAGACAAATGAGGTGTGGTCGTCCTATGGTGACAGATCACCATTACTGTCTAAGTGAAAGTTGTGGACGTCTATGTGATGGTGCAGAGTGAATCCACCCCGGCAGTGAGACGAGTAGGGACAGGCTGGGGAGAGGGGGAGGTCACAGACTAAGGACAACATGAAGAATCTGGGAGGCTGATTTAATAAGACAAGAACATGATCTGGAGCGAACCAACTGCATCACAGGGCACAGCTAAAAAGTTCTCAAATTTCCACTGAATTGTGATGGGGCAATTAACCCCTTTTATACTAGAGTCTCCAACGCATTACTGAACAATGTATTGGAGTCATCTCTAGCTTTCTAAAAGTTAAAAAACACAACACACATACAGACTGGTTCATTTTGGCCCTTATAGTATGGCTGGATTACTGTAGTTCTTACTGAACCTCCCCCACCTCATTAGTAGTCCCTTCTTACACCGTACATTGGCTGGTTACCTGCCGCAGGAAGGTGATTGGTTTCTGACCCATGGCGTGGGCATCTCCGATATTGGCTTTAATGACCTCAGTGAATGGTTTCTTCACCCCCTGCAAGACACAGAGCGATAGAGTGCGTACGGTTATCAAACCAGGTAAAACTGTAATAATAATAATAATTAGTACTTCAGGTCAGCACAGTTATCAGGACTGGTTTCTGCAGTAACAGCAATGAATCTCCTTCTTAAAGGGCCACATACACAAGAAAGGGGAGAAATTCTGGGGTAAAAAAGGGGGCAAGCACTTCCAAAATTATCATACGATTTAGATGGGGGTTTAATAAAACACAATAATCGTCCTTTTGCAAAGTCTGGTCCATTAGGAGCCGGGGGTGTACTGCGAAACCACAAAGGGGATCTAATCAGCCACGGGGGAGGGGTGTAGAAGTGTTACCCCTCACAGCCCATAAGTCTGGTTCCTGGCATTATACAGAGGGTCTATAGGGAACTGCCCGCACAGCACTGTTCAGTCTCTTCATGGGGGAGCACTGGGGGAGGGGGGGGGGGTCTCTTTCACTCCACTGTGCCCCCCCCCCTTTAGTCTGAGCTTAAAATCACAGGAGCAGACCTGTCAATAGGATAATTGCTATTTACTCATTGCAAATGGGAAATATATCTCTACAACTGAAAGGGTTAAAGATCCCAGTTCAGATGAGGATTTGTATTCGTCCCCTGTCAGTGTTATCTGAACCACAAGGTTTTCATTTATCTGGTACTAGGTCATTATCATAATTATCCACCACAGGTAATTGCTGCTATTACACACAGTAATAATAAAGATACACACCTTGTAATGGACCCCTAGGCCGTTACACGGAGGCCTTGTCAGACATCACAAGAGACTGATTTTTCACAGAGGGAAAAGAGACTGGCTGCAGTACTGAAGGAAAGGGCCGCCTTCCGTTTAAAAAGTAGGCTGAACCCTGATTGACCAGAAGGGTTTAAAAGGTACAGTATTGATTTAACATGGGGAAAAGTAGGCAGCCATCTGTGTCGACAAGCAGTACCACAGTAGAACAGTAGATGTCGCCCTACCCAGTGACATAATGTCGAAAGGTTTTCTGTACATTATGCTACTGGGAAGGTAGGCACTGTTCGGACTGGCCACTTAAACTTGCTGCTCTGATTGGCCGGTTTTCCAGAGAGGCAAAATTAAAGTAGGCAAAGATGCCTTGGTGTGAAGCGCATGTGTATTCCGGCTATTGCCTATTCCCTGTGCCCGGCCCTAGTCCTTTGTTCCAATGTCTGCCTCATTGTGCTATGTAAACTCAGTCACAAGGAAAGCTTTTTCATATCAAATAGTGCTCAGATTTGAATATAAAACATCCATATCAATAGTCCACAAGAAGTCTTTCTTCCTCTCCTAATCCCAATCCTCAGTCCTACGTGCAGGCGTACCCTCTTGCACACAGTGTACACCCCACAGGAAACACTCTGCAGGTAATCAAAAATAAATGGAGAGCAAAGGGAAAAACTATCTAAGTGCAGTGTCTTACAAATATTTATTAAAAATACCAATCAAAACCACCCCTTCAGGGTATCTACTCACAAAACGAACAATAAAGCAGAGCATTTCACAAAGACATCGATTCAGTCCCCGGATAGTTCCAAAAGTACACCTCCTTCAGTCCTTACTCCAGGCGTCTTCCACACGCACTGACCGCTTGTCTCCTCCCGGTGATGTCACTGACAGGATGATAACGGTGCCTTGTGGATCCAGCCTCAATCATAAGCGATACTGAGGTAGTACAAACATAGCCTACGGCAGGGCTCAAAAATTTCCACTCGCCACTAGCAAGTGAAAATTTAGTCCTGGCGAGTAGAAAATCAGCCCTGGTCGGTATGTTATGTATTGCAGTGGCGAGTAACTTTTCAGGTCTGGCTAGTAGCAAAGGACTTGACATTTTAAGCTCTGGCCTACGGGATTCCCAGTGTCTCATGCGTCTCTCTACAGTCCTCCATCCCTGTAAAGACACATGAGACATCGGGAATCCCGTACCTCAGTATCACGTACTGTTGAGGCTGGATCCACAAGGCACCGTTATCATCCTGTCAGTGACATCACCGGGAGGAGACAAGCGGTTAGTGCGTGTGGAAGATGCCTGGAGTAAGGACTGAACTTAGGAGGTGTATTTTTGGAACTATCCGGGGATTGAATCGATGTCTTTGTGAAATGCTCTGCTTTATTGTTCATTTTGTGAGTAGATACCCTGAAGGGGTGGTTTTTTATTGGTATTTTTAATAAATATTTTTAAGTAAACTCAGTCATGCCAAACCCCATTGTATCATGTTTACCCATCCATTGTCCCCTTTGTATAAGTGCGTACCATTCTAATGCATCCGGCCTGTGTTGATGTAGGTAACCCTGTATAAAAAGAGCTGTCTGACAAATAAACGTGTATTCAAAAATCACCGCTGATCAATAAAATCCATCAGCAAGAAGAAGACAAAGGAAATAAAAGTGTTAGTTATTCTGAACTAAGCAGCGTCCTAGTGTCTTCCTTCTGAGTGGTCTAAAGGGGCCCCTGTGCCCCCCATTCAGGCATATGATGTTCCGGCGGACAGAGTTCCCGTCTTTCTCCCAGCGCTTGTGGTACAGTTACCAGACCGGCTACCCAACTTGTAGCCGACCTCAGGAGAGAGAAGCCCAGCAGGACAGCCCTGGACAGCACAGTGACCAGGGTTTCCTTAACTCGCCTGACTGCTGTGTGATGGACTCCTACCTAGGTAAGTGCTTCTGTTACACACAGTAAATATATAGATACACCTGACTGCTGTGTAATGGACTCCTACCTAGGTAAGTGCTTCTGTTACACACAGTAATTATATACATACACCTGACTGCTGTATGATGGACTCCTACCTAGGTAAGTGCTTCTGTTACACACAGTAATTATATAGATACACCTGACTGATGTATGATGGACTCCTACCTAGGTAAGCGCTTCTGTTACACACAGTAATTATATATATATATATATATACACACCTGACTGCTGTGTGATGGACTCCTACCTAGGTAAGTGCTTCTGTTACGCACAGTAATTATATAGATATACACCTGACTGCTGTGTGATGGACTCCTACCTAGGTAAGTGCTTCTGTTATACACAGTAATTATATAAATACGCCTGACTGCTGTGTGATGGACTTCTACCTAGGTAAGTGCTTCTGTTACACACAGTAATTATATAGATACGCCTGACTGCTGTGTGATGGACTCCTACCTAGGTAAGTACTTCTGTTACACTCAGAAATTATATAAATACACCTGACTGCTGTGTGATGGACTCCTACCTAGGTAAGCGCTTCTGTTACACACAGTAATTATATAGATACACCTGACTGCTGTGTGATGGACTCCTACCTAGGTAAGTGCTTCTGTTATACACAGTAATTATATAAATACACCTGACTGCTGTGTGATGGACTCCTACCTAGGTAAGTGCTTCTGTTACACACAGTAATTATACAGATACACCTGACTGCTGTGTGATGGACTCCTACCTAGGTAAGTGCTTCTGTTACACACAGTAATTATATAGATACACCTGACTGCTGTATGATGGACTCCTACCTAGGTAAGTGCTTCTGTTACACACAGTAATTATATAGATACCTGACTGATGTATGATGGACTCCTACCTAGGTAAGTGCTTCTGTTACACACAGTAATTATATACATACACCTGACTGCTGTGTGATGGACTCCTACCTAGGTAAGTACTTCTGTTACACACAGTAATTATATAGATACACCTGACTGCTGTGTGATGGACTCCTACCTAGGTAAGTGCTTCTGTTACACACAGTAATTATATAGATACCTGACTGATGTATGATGGACTCCTACCTAGGTAAGTGCTTCTGTTACACACAGTAATTATATACATACACCTGACTGCTGTGTGATGTACTCCTACCTAGGTAAGTACTTCTGTTACAGACAGTAATTATATAGATACACCTGACTGCTGTGTGATGGACTCCTACCTAGGTAAGTGCTTCTGTTACACACAGTAATTATATAGATACACCCGACTGCTGTGTGATGGACTCCTACCTAGGTAAGTGCTTCTGTTACACACAGTAATTATATAGATACGCCTGACTGCTGTGTGACGGACTCCTACCTAGGTAAGTGCTTCTGTTACACACAGTAATTATATAGATATACCTGACTGCTGTATGATGGACTCCTACCTAGGTAAGTGCTTCTGTTACACACAGTAATTATATAGATACACCTGACTGCTGTGTGATGGACTCCTACCTAGGTAAGTGCTTCTGTTACACACAGTAATTATATAGATACACCTGACTGCTGTATGATGGACTCCTACCTAGGTAAGTGCTTCTGTTACACACAGTAATTATATAGATACACCTGACTGCTGTATGATGGACTCCTACCTAGGTAAGTGCTTCTGTTACACACAGTACCTATATACATATTAAGTGTAAGGAGATATTAGACACTGAATGGGTTAAGACTCTTACCTAGGAGGAGGAATAAAGATCAGGGCGAGAAGAAAGGGGTGGGTGTAGGGTTCAGAGGGCAACTAGTAAACGCTGATCCTTGTCCTCCACTGGTCTGTGTCAGCAAAACACATTGAGACAAACAAGTGGGCAGAAAGACAGACAGACAGAGTGAAAGTGCCCAGATTATCTAATCTCCTCAGGTGAAGGGGACATCTCAGGTTTCCTGCAGACCAGATAAAGACTTTCCCTGGGACACGTACACACAAATAAAGGGAGCAATTATGTGTAAGAACTCCTATTTCTTTAAAGGGATAGTAATACTTCGTTTTATCTTTATTTTATTTTGTAGGCATTAAAAAAAACATTAACGATATAAGTCTTATATCTCAGACCTTTATGGTTTGAGAGATATTCACAAGCAAAGTTTCCCCTCCCGCCCCTTTTACCTAGTGTAAGCCATCTCTTCTCAGATGTGGAATCCAGTACATAGACCAGACAGATAACAGCAGGGGACAATCTTCTTCCTATGAGAACAATGAAATCCCTGCCCCCCTTGACAAGATTTTCAGGTTTTTCCCTTATCTTAATTGAAGATTGTCCCTCTCTGCAGTCTACCTGGGCACCTCCCTTCTGATCTGGCTGAGCAGTGTTACATCAGTAAAAGGGGCGGGAGGGGGATACTTTGTGAATATCTCATAAACCATAAAGGTCTGAGAGATAAGACTTATATCATTCTTCATGTTTTTTTAATGCCTACAAAATAAAATAAAGATAAAACGAAGTATTACTATCCCTTTAACATGGGGCTTTTAAGCCTTTGAATAGTCGAGCATACGAGATCTTGCATTCAGGGGGTTAAAAATCCTATTTAATCACATGATGGTGAAGCAGTTCACAGGCAAATGGCAATTTTTGGTGCTTTTCTGTGAACAACCCAAACTGGACACGGACACACACAACTGGGACCTTTCATATGTCCTGATCCCAGAATCCTGTACATATTAACCCTTACAGTTCCCCAGTGACCCTGTACGTATTAACCCTTACAGTTCCCCAGTGACCCTGTACGTATTAACCCTTACAGTTCACCAGTGACCCTGTACGTATTAACCCTTACAGTTCCCCAGTGACCCTGTACGTATTAACCCTTACAGTTCACCAGTAATCCTGTACGTATTAACCCTTACAGATCCCATAATACAGATTCTCTGTGATACGTCCCTGATCACGGTAACAGAGACATGATCCAATCAGAGATCTTAATATACAGCAATGTAACAATATCACTGTATGATCACACACAAGACAAGCAGGACTTCTCCCTCTGCCTTACAGATATCACTCTATGATCACACACACACACAAGACAAACAGGACTTCTCCCTCTGCCTTACAGATATCACTGTATGAACACACACAAGACAATCAGGACTTCTCCCTCTGCCTTACAGATATCACTGTATGATCACACACACACACAAGACAAACAGGACTTCTCCCTCTCCTTACATATATCACTGTATGATCACCACACAAGACAAGTAGGACTTCTCCCTCTGTCTTACAGATATCACTGTATGTACACACACAGGACAAGTAGGACTTCTCCCTCTGTCTTACAGATAACACTGTATGTACACACACAGGACAAGTAGGACTTCTCCCTCTACCTTACAGATATCACTATGATCATACACACAAGACAAGCAGGACTTCTCCCTCTGCCTTACATATATCACTGTATGTACACACACAGGACAAGCAGGACTTCTCCCTCTGTCTTCCGTGTACAAGTGACACTAATTTAGAGACTAAAGAGGCAATTAACTGAAGATAAATATATAAATGTGCAGACTGTCACCCTGAGATTTCCCAGGTAGAGGGACTCACTGCCCCTCTTCTCCCCCAGAACATTCCTTTGTGCATATCTCCTAACAGGACTAAACTTTCACCCACAATCTATAGACTTTTATTGAAATTCCAGACCCAGTAAGTGACAAACAAGAGTCGTTGGTATGTTTTCTGTGTTTCACGTCTAAATGTTTATGGTTCTAAGTTCAGTTTTAATTCTACTTTCTGAAAGCACGATATATATATATTTTTATGAGAAGATCTTCATGTAAATAAAACACACACTATATTGGGGGAGGGGGCAATACAGACATAAGTATACTGCATTAAGACTTGGAATGAGGGGCTTTACCATGTCAATGAATACCCCCCATCGGTATAATAAACTGCACAAAGCGGGATGTGAAGGGTCACAATGAATAGGGTCCTACTCACACCATACGTCCCCATAGCGATGAATGGGATGGACGAGACACGTGGGGGAGGGGATCCCAGACAATTCAGGAAGACAGAACAATTCCCGTGTTTCATCCAAGACGCCCCATCCCCAGTAATGAACGGACCCGCTCCTCACACACAGAATCCACCAGCTCCATCTTCTATTAAAGTCTGAAGAACCAGGTTTAGAAAAAGGGACAACGGACCATGTAAATCACTGACCCCTGATCCACTCCTCTGTATCTCTCTAATCACAGACAGGTCAGTCACCATGACCGATCCACTGACCATGTAAATCACTGACCCCTGATCCCCTGTATCTCTCTAATCACAGACAGGTCAGTCACCATGACCGATCCACTGACCATGTAAATCACTGATCCTCTCCTCCGTATCTCTCTAATCACAGACAGGTAAGTCACCATGACCGATCCACTGACCATGTAAATCACTGACCCCTGATCCTCTGTATCTCTCTAATCACAGACAGGTCAGTCACCATGACCGATCCACTGACCATGTAAATCACTGACCCCTGATCCTCTGTATCTCTCTAATCACAGACAGGTCAGTCACCATGACCGATCCACTGACCATGTAAATCACTGATCCGCTCCTCTGTATCTCTCTAATCATAGACAGGTCAGTCACCATGACCGATCCACTGACCATGTAAATCACTGACCCCTGATCCGCTCCTCTGGATCTCTCTAATCACAGACAGGTCAGTCACCATGACCGATCCACTGACCATGTAAATCACTGATCCCCTGCTCCTCTGTATCTCTCTAATCACAGACAGGTCAGTCACCATGACCGATCCACTGACCATGTAAATCACTGATCCGCTCCTCTGTATCTCTCTAATCACAGACAGGTCAGTCACCATGACCGATCCACTGACCATGTAAATCACTGATCTGCTCCTCTGGATCTCTCTAATCACAGACAGGTCAGTCACCATGACCGATCCACTGACCATGTAAATCACTGATCCTCTCCTCCGTATCTCTCTAATCACAGACAGGTCAGTCACCATGACCGATCCACTGACCATGTAAATCACTGACCCCTGATCCCCTGTATCTCTCTAATCACAGACAGGTCAGTCACCATGACCGATCCACTGACCATGTAAATCACTGACCCCTGATCCCCTGTATCTCTCTAATCACAGACAGGTCAGTCACCATGACCGATCCACTGACCATGTAAATCACTGACCCCCTGATCCGCTCCTCTGGATCTCTCTAATCATAGACAGGTCAGTCACCATGACCGATCCACTGACCATGTAAATCACTGATCTGCTCCTCTGGATCTCTCTAATCACAGACAGGTCAGTCACCATGACCGATCCACTGACCATGTAAATCACTGATCCTCTCCTCCGTATCTCTCTAATCACAGACAGGTCAGTCACCATGACCGATCCACTGACCATGTAAATCACTGACCCCTGATCCCCTGTATCTCTCTAATCAAAGACAGGTCAGTCACCATGACCGATCCACTGACCATGTAAATCACTGATCTGCTCCTCTGGATCTCTCTAATCACAGACAGGTCAGTCACCATGACCGATCCACTGACCATGTAAATCACTGATCCTCTCCTCCGTATCTCTCTAATCACAGACAGGTCAGTCACCATGACCGATCCACTGACCATGTAAATCACTGACCCCTGATCCCCTGTATCTCTCTAATCACAGACAGGTCAGTCACCATGACCGATCCACTGACCATGTAAATCACTGATCCTCTGGATCTCTCTAATCACAGACAGGTCAGTCACCATGACCGATCCACTGACCATGTAAATCACTGACCCCTGATCCTCCGTATCTCTGTAATCACAGACAGGTCAGTCACCATGACCGATCCACTGACCATGTAAATCACTGATCCTCTCCTCCGTATCTCTCTAATCACAGACAGGTCAGTCACCATGACCGATCCACTGACCATGTAAATCACTGACCCCTGATCCCCTGTATCTCTCTAATCACAGACAGGTCAGTCACCATGACCGATCCACTGACCATGTAAATCACTGACCCCCTGATACGCTCCTCTGGATCTCTCTAATCATAGACAGGTCAGTCACCATGACCGATCCACTGACCATGTAAATCACTGACCCCTGATCCGCTCCTCTGGATCTCTCTAATCATAGACAGGTCAGTCACCATGACGATCCACTGACCATGTAAGTCACTGATCCGCTCCTCTGTATCTCTCTAATCATAGACAGGTCAGTCACCATGACCGATCCACTGACCATGTAAATCACTGACCCCTGATCCGCTCCTCTGGATCTCTCTAATCACAGACAGGTCAGTCACCATGACCGATCCACTGACCATGTAAATCACTGATCCCCTGCTCCTCTATATCTCTCTAATCACAGACAGGTCAGTCACCATGACCGATCCACTGACCATGTAAATCACTGATCCGCTCCTCTGGATCTCTCTAATCACAGACAGGTCAGTCACCATGACCGATCCACTGACCATGTAAATCACTGATCCTCTCCTCCGTATCTCTCTAATCACAGACAGGTCAGTCACCATGACCGATCCACTGACCATGTAAATCACTGACCCCTGATCCCCTGTATCTCTCTAATCACAGACAGGTCAGTCACCATGACCGATCCACTGACCATGTAAATCACTGATCTGCTCCTCTGGATCTCTCTAATCACAGACAGGTCAGTCACCATGACCGATCCACTGACCATGTAAATCACTGATCCTCTCCTCCGTATCTCTCTAATCACAGACAGGTCAGTCACCATGACCGATCCACTGACCATGTAAATTACTGACCCCTGATCCCCTGTATCTCTCTAATCACAGACAGGTCAGTCACCATGACCGATCCACTGACCATGTAAATCACTGATCTGCTCCTCTGGATCTCTCTAATCACAGACAGGTCAGTCACCATGACCGATCCACTGACCATGTAAATCACTGACCCCTGATCCCCTGTATCTCTCTAATCACAGACAGGTCAGTCACCATGACCGATCCACTGACCATGTAAATCACTGACCCCCTGATCCGCTCCTCTGGATCTCTCTAATCATAGACAGGTCAGTCACCATGACCGATCCACTGACCATGTAAATCACTGATCTGCTCCTCTGGATCTCTCTAATCACAGACAGGTCAGTAACCATGACCGATCCACTGACCATGTAAATCACTGATCCTCTCCTCCGTATCTCTCTAATCACAGACAGGTCAGTCACCATGACCGATCCACTGACCATGTAAATCACTGACCCCTGATCCCCTGTATCTCTCTAATCACAGACAGGTCAGTCACCATGACCGATCCACTGACCATGTAAATCACTGATCTGCTCCTCTGGATCTCTCTAATCACAGACAGGTCAGTCACCATGACCGATCCACTGACCATGTAAATCACTGATCCTCTCCTCCGTATCTCTCTAATCACAGACAGGTCAGTCACCATGACCGATCCACTGACCATGTAAATCACTGACCCCTGATCCCCTGTATCTCTCTAATCACAGACAGGTCAGTCACCATGACCGATCCACTGACCATGTAAATCACTGATCCTCTGGATCTCTCTAATCACAGACAGGTCAGTCACCATGACCGATCCACTGACCATGTAAATCACTGACCCCTGATCCTCCGTATCTCTGTAATCACAGACAGGTCAGTCACCATGACCGATCCACTGACCATGTAAATCACTGATCCTCTCCTCCGTATCTCTCTAATCACAGACAGGTCAGTCACCATGACCGATCCACTGACCATGTAAATCACTGACCCCTGATCCCCTGTATCTCTGTAATCACAGACAGGTCAGTCACCATGACCGATCCACTGACCATGTAAATCACTGATCCTCTCCTCCGTATCTCTCTAATCACAGACAGGTCAGTCACCATGACCGATCCACTGACCATGTAAATCACTGACCCCCTGATACGCTCCTCTGGATCTCTCTAATCATAGACAGGTCAGTCACCATGACCGATCCACTGACCATGTAAATCACTGACCCCTGATCCGCTCCTCTGGATCTCTCTAATCATAGACAGGTCAGTCACCATGACCGATCCACTGACCATGTAAATCACTGATCCCCTGCTCCTCTGTATCTCTCTAATCACAGACAGGTCAGTCACCATGACCGATCCACTGACCATGTAAATCACTGATCCGCTCCTCTGTATCTCTCTAATCACAGACAGGTCAGTCACCATGACCGATCCACTGACCATGTAAATCACTGATCTGCTCCTCTGGATCTCTCTAATCACAGACAGGTCAGTCACCATGACCGATCCACTGACCATGTAAATCACTGATCCTCTCCTCCGTATCTCTCTAATCACAGACAGGTCAGTCACCATGACCGATCCACTGACCATGTAAATCACTGACCCCTGATCCCCTGTATCTCTCTAATCACAGACAGGTCAGTCACCATGACCGATCCACTGACCATGTAAATCACTGATCTGCTCCTCTGGATCTCTCTAATCACAGACAGGTCAGTCACCATGACCGATCCACTGACCATGTAAATCACTGATCCTCTCCTCCGTATCTCTCTAATCACAGACAGGTCAGTCACCATGACCGATCCACTGACCATGTAAATCACTGACCCCTGATCCCCTGTATCTCTCTAATCACAGACAGGTCAGTCACCATGACCGATCCACTGACCATGTAAATCACTGATCTGCTCCTCTGGATCTCTCTAATCACAGACAGGTCAGTCACCATGACCGATCCACTGACCATGTAAATCACTGATCCTCTCCTCCGTATCTCTCTAATCACAGACAGGTCAGTCACCATGACCGATCCACTGACCATGTAAATCACTGATCCTCTGGATCTCTCTAATCACAGACAGGTCAGTCACCACGACCGATCCACTGACCATGTAAATCACTGACCCCTGATCCTCCGTATCTCTGTAATCACAGACAGGTCAGTCACCATGACCGATCCACTGACCATGTAAATCACTGATCCGCTCCTCTGTATCTCTCTAATCACAGACAGGTCAGTCACCATGACCGATCCACTGACCATGTAAATCACTGATCCTCTCCTCCGTATCTCTCTAATCACAGACAGGTCAGTCACCATGACCGATCCACTGACCATGTAAATCACTGACCCCTGATCCTCTCCTCCGTATCTCTCTAATCACAGACAGGTCAGTCACCATGACCGATCCACTGACCATGTAAATCACTGATCCCTGATCCTCTGGATCTCTCTAATCACAGACAGGTCAGTCACCATGACCGATCCATTGACCATGTAAATCACTGATCCCTGATCCGCTCCTCTGGATCTCTCTAATCACAGACAGGTCAGTCACCATGACCGATCCACTGACCATGTAAATCACTGATCCCTGATCCCCTGTATCTCTCTAATCACAGACAGGTCAGTCACCATGACCGATCCACTGACCATGTAAATCACTGACCCCCTGATCCGCTCCTCTGGATCTCTCTAATCACAGACAGGTCAGTCACCATGACCGATCCACTGACCATGTAAATCACTGATCCCTGATCCGCTCCTCTGTATCTCTCTAATCACAGACAGGTCAGTCACCATGACCGATCCACTGACCATGTAAATCACTGATCCTCTCCTCCGTATCTCTCTAATCACAGACAGGTCAGTCACCATGACCGATCCACTGACCATGTAAATCACTGATCCTCTCCTCCGTATCTCTCTAATCACAGACAGGTCAGTCAACTTGACCGATCCACTGACCATGTAAATCACTGATCCTCTCCTCCGTATCTCTCTAATCACAGACAGGTCAGTCACCATGACCGATCCACTGACTATGTAAATCACTGATCCTCTCCTCCGTATCTCTCTAATCACAGACAGGTCAGTCACCATGACCGATCCACTGACCATGTAAATCACTGATCCCTGCTCCAGTCCTCAGGACAATCCAACAGGTCAGGTTTTCAAGATCTCTCTAATCACAGACAAATCCGTCATTGTGACCGATCCACTGACCACTGTCATTAAGCAGCGAGAACTGTCACTGACCGCTGAGTCCTGAGGGACAACACAGAGAAACACTGATTTAGACGAAGACAAAAAAAGACAACATTTTAACAAAATGAACTGGACCGTAAGGGACAAGAACATTCACCAATTTAAATGGGCTTTTAACACCATAAATGCTGGAGAAGTTTACCATGTCACGTGTTTGAGAACGAGATTTAGACCAATGGAGGTGCCACTTAATCACCAGAGTAAACCCAACCTTAACCCTTGGAGTGTCAGAGCTATCCAACACATTACCATGCGTTTGAGACTGCTCTGGCACTCTAAGAGTTAAAGAACAGAGGCTAAAAGTGAAATTACCTGCGTGACACACGTGTGAAGGGCACATGCACTGGCACCTCTGACCCGTGACCATGTAGTGATACAATATTGTTACTATGTGGGGAATACAGCGTTAGCAATACCAGGTATTTATTATGGTACAAACACCCCAAATCCTGCACCCCCTAATCAGTACAGACAGGACCCAGAGCTGTGTGTGATACAGAACCAAGAGACAGGAGGGGACTGTAGTGGAACAGTAGAACTGTGTGTGTGATACAGAACCAAGAGACAGGAGAGGACTGTAGTGGAACAGTAGAACTGTGTGTGTGATACAGAACCAAGAGACAGGAGAGGACTGTAGTGGAACAGTAGAACTGTGTGTGATACAGAACCAAGAGACAGGAGGGGACTGTAGTGGAACAGTAGAGTTGTGTGTGTGATACAGAACCAAGAGACAGGAGGGGACTGTAGTGGAACAGTAGAGTTGTGTGTGATACAGAACCAAGAGACAGGAGAGGACTGTAGTGGAACAGTAGAACTGTGTGTGATACAGAACCAAGAGACAGGAGGGGACTGTAGTGGAACAGTAGAACTGTGTGTGATACAGAACCAAGAGACAGGAGGGGACTGTAGTGGAACAGTAGAACTGTGTGTGATACAGAACCAAGAGACAGGAGGGGACTGTAGTGGAACAGTAGAGCTGTGTGTGTGATACAGAACCAAGAGACAGGAGGGGACTGTAGTGGAACAGTAGAACTGTGTGTGTGTGATACAGAACCAAGAGACAGGAGGGGACTGTAGTGGAACAGTAGAGTTGTGTGTGTGATACAGAACCAAGAGACAGGAGGGGACTGTAGTGGAACAGTAGAACTGTGTGTGTGATACAGAACCAAGAGACAGGAGGGGACTGTAGTGGAACAGTAGAACTGTGTGTGATACAGAACCAAGAGACAGGAGACGACTGTAGTGGAACAGTAGAACTGTGTGTGTGATACAGAACCAAGAGACAGGAGAGGACTGTAGTGGAACAGTAGAACTGTGTGTGTGATACAGAACCAAGAGACAGGAGGGGACTGTAGTGGAACAGTAGAGTTGTGTGTGTGATACAGAACCAAGAGACAGGAGGGGACTGTAGTGGAACAGTAGAACTGTGTGTGTGATACAGAACCAAGAGACAGGAGGGGACTGTAGTGGAACAGTAGAACTGTGTGTGTGATACAGAACCAAGAGACAGGAGAGGACTGTAGTGGAACAGTAGAACTGTGTGTGATACAGAACCAAGAGACAGGAGAGGACTGTAGTGGAACAGTAGAACTGTGTGTGATACAGAACCAAGAGACAGGAGGGGACTGTAGTGGAACAGTAGAACTGTGTGTGTGATACAGAACCAAGAGACAGGAGGGGACTGTAGTGGAACAGTAGAGCTGTGTGTGATACAGAACCAAGAGACAGGAGGGGACTGTAGTGGAACAGTAGAACTGTGTCTGTGATACAGAACCAAGAGACAGGAGAGGACTGTAGTGGAACAGTAGAACTGTGTGTGATACAGAACCAAGAGACAGGAGAGGACTGTAATGGAACAGTAGAGCTGTGTGTGATACAGAACCAAGAGACAGGAGGGGACTGTAGTGGAACAGTAGAACTGTGTGTGTGATACAGAACCAAGAGACAGGAGGGGACTGTAGTGGAACAGTAGAGCTGTGTGTGATACAGAACCAAGAGACAGGAGGGGACTGTAGTGGAACAGTAGAACTGTGTGTGTGATACAGAACCAAGAGACAGGAGAGGACTGTAGTGGAACAGTAGAACTGTGTGTGATACAGAACCAAGAGACAGGAGAGGACTGTAATGGAACAGTAGAGCTGTGTGTGTGATACAGAACCAAGAGACAGGAGAGGACTGTAGTGGAACAGTAGAACTGTGTGTGTGATACAGAACCAAGAGACAGGAGAGGACTGTAGTGGAACAGTAGAACTGTGTGTGATACAGAACCAAGAGACAGGAGGAGACTGTAGTGGAACAGTAGAACTGTGTGTGATACAGAACCAAGAGACAGGAGGAGACTGTAGTGGAACAGTAGAGTTGTGTGTGATACAGAACCAAGAGACAGGAGAGGACTGTAGTGGAACAGTAGAACTGTGTGTGTGATACAGAACCAAGAGACAGGAGAGGACTGTAGTGTAACAGTAGAGCTGTGTGTGATACAGAACCAAGAGACAGGAGGGGACTGTAGTGGAACAGTAGAACTGTGTGTGATACAGAACCAAGAGACAGGAGGGGACTGTAGTGGAACAGTAGAGCTGTGTGTGTGATACAGAACCAAGAGACAGGAGAGGACTGTAGTGGAACAGTAGAGCTGTGTGTGATACAGAACCAAGAGACAGGAGGGGACTGTAGTGGAACAGTAGAGCTGTGTGTGTGATACAGAACCAAGAGACAGGAGAGGACTGTAGTGGAACAGTAGAGCTGTGTGTGATACAGAACCAAGAGACAGGAGGGGACTGTAGTGGAACAGTAGAGTTGTGTGTGATACAGAACCAAGAGACAGGAGGGGACTGTAGTGGAACAGTAGAGCTGTGTGTGTGATACAGAACCAAGAGACAGGAGGGGACTGTAGTGGAACAGTAGAACTGTGTGTGTGATACAGAACCAAGAGACAGGAGGGGACTGTAGTGGAACAGTAGAGCTGTGTGTGTGATACAGAACCAAGAGACAGGAGGGGACTGTAGTGGAACAGTAGAGCTGTGTGTGTGATACAGAACCAAGAGACAGGAGAGGACTGTAGTGGAACAGTAGAGCTGTGTGTGATACAGAACCAAGAGACAGGAGGGGACTGTAGTGGAACAGTAGAGTTGTGTGTGATACAGAACCAAGAGACAGGAGGGGACTGTAGTGGAACAGTAGAACTGTGTGTGATACAGAACCAAGAGACAGGAGGGGACTGTAGTGGAACAGTAGAACTGTGTGTGATACAGAACCAAGAGACAGGAGGGGACTGTAGTGGAACAGTAGAGCTGTGTGTGATACAGAACCAAGAGACAGGAGGACACTGTAGTGGAACAGTAGAACTGTGTGTGATACAGAACCAAGAGACAGGAGAGGACTGTAGTGGAACAGTAGAGCTGTGTGTGTGATACAGAACCAAGAGACAGGAGGGGACTGTAGTGGAACAGTAGAACTGTGTGTGATACAGAACCAAGAGACAGGAGAGGACTGTAGTGGAACAGTAGAACTGTGTGTGATACAGAACCAAGAGACAGGAGGGGACTGTAGTGGAACAGTAGAACTGTGTGTGATACAGAACCAAGAGACAGGAGGGGACTGTAGTGGAACAGTAGAGCTGTGTGTGTGATACAGAACCAAGAGACAGGAGAGGACTGTAGTGGAACAGTAGAACTGTGTGTGATACAGAACCAAGAGACAGAAGGACACTGTAGTGGAACAGTAGAACTGTGTGTGTGATACAGAACCAAGAGACAGGAGAGGACTGTAGTGGAACAGTAGAACTGTGTGTGATACAGAACCAAGAGACAGGAGAGGACTGTAGTGGAACAGTAGAGCTGTGTGTGATACAGAACCAAGAGACAGGAGGGGACTGTAGTGGAACAGTAGAGCTGTGTGTGATACAGAACCAAGAGACAGGAGGGGACTGCAGTGGAACAGTAGAACTGTGTGTGATACAGAACCAAGAGACAGGAGGGGACTGTAGTGGAACAGTAGAGCTGTGTGTGTGATACAGAACCTAGAGACAGGAGGGGACTGTAGTGGAACAGTAGAACTGTGTGTGATACAGAACCAAGAGACAGGAGGGGACTGTAGTGGAACAGTAGAACTGTGTGTGATACAGAACCAAGAGACAGGAGGGGACTGTAGTGGAACAGTAGAACTGTGTGTGATACAGAACCAAGAGACAGGAGGAGACTGTAGTGGAACAGTAGAGCGGTGTGTGTGATACAGAACCAAGAGACAGGAGGACACTGTAGTGGAACAGTAGAACTGTGTGTGTGATACAGAACCAAGAGACAGGAGGGGACTGTAGTGGAACAGTAGAACTGTGTGTGATACAGAACCAAGAGACAGGAGGGGACTGTAGTGGAACAGTAGAACTGTGTGTGATACAGAACCAAGAGACAGGAGGGGACTGTAGTGGAACAGTAGAACTGTGTGTGATACAGAACCAAGAGACAGGAGGGGACTGTAGTGGAACAGTAGAACTGTGTGTGATACAGAACCAAGAGACAGGAGGGGACTGTAGTGGAACAGTAGAACTGTGTGTGATACAGAACCAAGAGACAGGAGGAGACTGTAGTGGAACAGTAGAGCTGTGTGTGATACAGAACCAAGAGACAGGAGGACACTGTAGTGGAACAGTAGAACTGTGTGTGATACAGAACCAAGAGACAGGAGGGGACTGTAGTGGAACAGTAGAGCTGTGTGTGTGATACAGAACCAAGAGACAGGAGAGGACTGTAGTGGAACAGTAGAACTGTGTGTGATACAGAACCAAGAGACGGAGAGGACTGTAGTGGAACAGTAGAGCTGTGTGTGATACAGAACCAAGAGACAGGAGGGGACTGTAGTGGAACAGTAGAACTGTGTGTGTGTCATACAGAACCAAGAGACAGGAGGGGACTGTAGTGGAACAGTAGAACTGTGTGTGTGATACAGAACCAAGAGACAGGAGGGGACTGTAGTGGAACAGTAGAACTGTGTGTGATACAGAACCAAGAGACAGGAGAGGACTGTAGTGGAACAGTAGAACTGTGTGTGATACAGAACCAAGAGACAGGAGAGGACTGTAGTGGAACAGTAGAACTGTGTGTGATACAGAACCAAGAGACAGGAGAGGACTGTAGTGGAACAGTAGAACTGTGTGTGATACAGAACCAAGAGACAGGAGAGGACTGTAGTGGAACAGTAGAGTTGTGTGTGTGATACAGAACCAAGAGACAGGAGGGGACTGTAGTGGAACAGTAGAACTGTGTGTGTGATACAGAACCAAGAGACAGGAGGGGACTGTAGTGGAACAGTAGAACTGTGTGTGTCATACAGAACCAAGAGACAGGAGGGGACTGTAATGGAACAGTAGAGCTGTGTGTGTGATACAGGACCAAGAGACAGGAGGGAACTGTAGTGGAACAGTAGAGTTGTGTGTGATACAGAACCAAGAGACAGGAGGAGACTGTAGTGGAACAGTAGAGCTGTGTGTGATACAGAACCAAGAGACAGGAGGGGACTGTAGTGGAACAGTAGAACTGTGAGTGATACAGAACCAAGAGACAGGAGGAGACTGTAGTGGAACAGTAGAACTGTGTGTGATACAGAACCAAGAGACAGGAGGAGACTGTAGTGGAACAGTAGAGCTGTGTGTGTCATACAGAACCAAGAGACAGCAGGAGACTGTAGTGGAACAGTAGAGCTGTGTGTGTGATACAGAACCAAGAGACAGGAGGGCACTGTAGTGGAACAGTAGAACTGTGTGTGTGATACAGAACCAAGAGACAGGAGGAGACTGTAGTGGAACAGTAGAACTGTGTGTGTGATACAGAACCAAGAGACAGGAGGGGACTGTAGTGGAACAGTAGAGCTGTGTGTGTGATACAGAACCAAGAGACAGGAGGGGACTGTAGTGGAACAGTAGAGTTGTGTGTGATACAGAACCAAGAGACAGGAGGGGACTGTAGTGGAACAGTAGAGCTGTGTGTGATACAGAACCAAGAGACAGGAGGGGACTGTAGTGGAACAGTAGAACTGTGTGTGTGATACAGAACCAAGAGACAGGAGGGGACTGTAGTGGAACAGTAGAACTGTGTGTGATACAGAACCAAGAGACAGGAGAGGACTGTAGTGGAACAGTAGAACTGTGTGTGTGATACAGAACCAAGAGACAGGAGAGGACTGTAGTGGAACAGTAGAACTGTGTGTGTGATACAGAACCAAGAGACAGGAGGGGACTGTAGTGGAACAGTAGAACTGTGTGTGTGATACAGAACCAAGAGACAGGAGAGGACTGTAGTGGAACAGTAGAGGGAGCTGTGTGTGTGATACAGAACCAAGAGACAGGAGGAGACTGTAGTGGAACAGTAGAACTGTGTGTGTGATACAGAACCAAGAGACAGGAGGAGACTGTAGTGGAACAGTAGAACTGTGTGTGTGATACAGAACAAGAGACAGGAGGGGACTGTAGTGGAACAGTAGAACTGTGTGTGTGATACAGAACCAAGAGACAGGAGGAGACTGTAGTGGAACAGTAGAGCTGTGTGTCATACAGAACCAAGAGACAGGAGGGGACTGTAGTGGAACAGTAGAGTTGTGTGTGTGATACAGAACCAAGAGACAGGAGGGCACTGTAGTGGAACAGTAGAACTGTGTGTGTGATACAGAACCAAGAGACAGGAGGGGACTGTAGTGGAACAGTAGAACTGTGTGTGTGATACAGAACCAAGAGACAGGAGAGGACTGTAGTGGAACAGTAGAGCTGTGTGTGTGATACAGAACCAAGAGACAGGAGGGGACTGTAGTGGAACAGTAGAACTGTGTGTGTGATACAGAACCAAGAGACAGGAGAGGACTGTAGTGGAACAGTAGAGCTGTGTGTGTGATACAGAACCAAGAGACAGAAGAGGACTGTAGTGGAACAGTAGAACTGTGTGTGATACAGAACCAAGAGACAGGAGGGGACTGTAGTGGAACAGTAGAACTGTGTGTGTGATACAGAACCAAGAGACAGGAGGGGACTGTAGTGGAACAGTAGAGTTGTGTGTGTGATACAGAACCAAGAGACAGGAGGGGACTGTAGTGGAACAGTAGAACTGTGTGTGATACAGAACCAAGAGACAGGAGAGGACTGTAGTGGAACAGTAGAACTGTGTGTGATACAGAACCAAGAGACAGGAGAGGACTGTAGTGGAACAGTAGAACTGTGTGTGTGATACAGAACCAAGAGACAGGAGGGGACTGTAGTGGAACAGTAGAGCTGTGTGTGATACAGAACCAAGGGACAGGAGGGGACTGTAGTGGAACAGTAGAACTGTGTGTGATACAGAACCAAGAGACAGGAGGGGACTGTAGTGGAACAGTAGAGCTGTGTGTGTGATAGAGAACCAAGAGACAGGAGGGGACTGTAGTGGAACAGTAGAACTGTGTGTCATACAGAACCAAGAGACAGGACGGGACTGTAGTGGAACAGTAGAACTGTGTGTGATACAGAACCAAGAGACAGGAGGGGACTGTAGTGGAACAGTAGAGCTCTGTGTGTGATACAGAACCAAGAGACAGGAGGGGACTGTAGTGGAACAGTAGAACTGTGTGTGATACAGAACCAAGAGACAGGAGGGGACTGTAGTGGAAAAGTAGAGCTGTGTGTGATACAGAACCAAGAGACAGGAGGGGACTGTAGTGGAACAGTAGAGCTGTGTGTGATACAGAACCAAGAGACAGGAGAGGACTGTAGTGGAACAGTAGAGCTGTGTGTGATACAGAACCAAGAGACAGGAGAGGACTGTAGTGGAACAGTAGAACTGTGTGTGTGATACAGAACCAAGAGACAGGAGGAGACTGTAGTGGAACAGTAGAACTGTGTGTGATACAGAACCAAGAGACAGGAGAGGACTGTAGTGGAACAGTAGAACTGTGTGTGTGATACAGAACCAAGAGACAGGAGGGGACTGTAGTGGAACAGTAGAACTGTGTGTGTGATACAGAACCAAGAGACAGGAGGGGACTGTAGTGGAACAGTAGAACTGTGTGTGTGATACAGAACCAAGAGACAGGAGGGGACTGTAGTGGAACAGTAGAACTGTGTGTGTGATACAGAACCAAGAGACAGGAGAGGACTGTAGTGGAACAGTAGAACTGTGTGTGATACAGAACCAAGAGACAGGAGGGGACTGTAGTGGAACAGTAGAACTGTGTGTGATACAGAACCAAGAGACAGGAGGGGACTGTAGTGGAAAAGTAGAGCTGTGTGTGATACAGAACCAAGAGACAGGAGGGGACTGTAGTGGAACAGTAGAGCTGTGTGTGATACAGAACCAAGAGACAGGAGAGGACTGTAGTGGAACAGTAGAACTGTGTGTGATACAGAACCAAGAGACAGGAGGGGACTGTAGTGGAACAGTAGAGCTGTGTGTGATACAGAACCAAGAGACAGGAGAGGGACTGTAGTGGAACAGTAGAGCTGTGTGTGATACAGAACCAAGAGACAGGAGAGGACTGTAGTGGAACAGTAGAACTGTGTGTGATACAGAACCAAGAGACAGGAGGGGACTGTAGTGGAACAGTAGAGCTGTGTGTGATACAGAACCAAGAGACAGGAGAGGACTGTAGTGGAACAGTAGAGTTGTGTGTGAGATACAGAACCAAGAGACAGGAGGGGACTGTAGTGGAACAGTAGAGTTGTGTGTGAGATACAGAACCAAGAGACAGGAGAGGACTGTAGTGGAACAGTAGAATTGTGTGTGATACAGAACCAAGAGACAGGAGGGGACTGTAGTGGAACAGTAGAGTTGTGTGTGTGATACAGAACCAAGAGACAGGAGGGGACTGTAGTGGAACAGTAGAACTGTGTGTGATACAGAACCAAGAGACAGGAGAGGACTGTAGTGGAACAGTAGAACTGTGTGTGTGATACAGAACCAAAAGACAGGAGGAGACTGTAGTGGAACAGTAGAACTGTGTGTGATACAGAACCAAGAGACAGGAGGGGACTGTAGTGGAACAGTAGAACTGTGTGTGATACAGAACCAAGAGACAGGAGAGGACTGTAGTGGAACAGTAGAACTGTGTGTGTGATACAGAACCAAGAGACAGGAGGGGACTGTAGTGGAACAGTAGAACTGTGTGTGTGATACAGAACCAAGAGACAGGAGGAGACTGTAGTGGAACAGTAGAACTGTGTGTGTGATACAGAACCAAGAGACAGGAGGGGACTGTAGTGGAACAGTAGAACTGTGTGTGTGATACAGAACCAAGAGACAGGAGGGGACTGTAGTGGAACAGTAGAACTGTGTGTGATACAGAACCAAGAGACAGGAGAGGACTGTAGTGGAACAGTAGAACTGTGTGTGATACAGAACCAAGAGACAGGAGAGGACTGTAGTGGAACAGTAGAACTGTGTGTGATACAGAACCAAGAGACAGGAGGGGACTGTAGTGGAACAGTAGAACTGTGTGTGATACAGAACCAAGAGACAGGAGAGGACTGTAGTGGAACAGTAGAACTGTGTGTGATACAGAACCAAGAGACAGGAGAGGACTGTAGTGGAACAGTAGAACTGTGTGTGATACAGAACCAAGAGACAGGAGAGGAATGTAGTGGAACAGTAGAACTGTGTGTGATACAGAACCAAGAGACAGGAGGGGACTGTAGTGGAACAGTAGAACTGTGTGTGTGATACAGAACCAAGAGACAGGAGGGGACTATAGTGGAACAGTAGAGTTGTGTGTGATACAGAACCAAGAGACAGGAGAGGACTGTAAGTGGAACAGTAGAGCTGTGTGTGATACAGAACCAAGAGACAGGAGAGGACTGTAGTGGAACAGTAGAACTGTGTGTGTGATACAGAACCAAGAGACAGGAGGGGACTGTAGTGGAACAGTAGAACTGTGTGTGTGATACAGAACCAAGAGACAGGAGGGGACTGTAGTGGAACAGTAGAACTGTCTGTGTGATACAGAACCAAGAGACAGGAGGGGACTGTAGTGGAACAGTAGAGCTGTGTGTGTGATACAGAACCAAGAGACAGGAGGGGACTGTAGTGGAACAGTAGAACTGTGTGTGTGATACAGAACCAAGAGACAGGAGAGGACTGTAGTGGAACAGTAGAGCTGTGTGTGTGATACAGAACCAAGAGACAGGAGGGGACTGTAGTGGAACAGTAGAACTGTGTGTGTGATACAGAACCAAGAGACAGGAGAGGACTGTAGTGGAACAGTAGAGCTGTGTGTGTGATACAGAACCAAGAGACAGGAGGGGACTGTAGTGGAACAGTAGAACTGTGTGTGATACAGAACCAAGAGACAGGAGGAGACTGTAGTGGAACAGTAGAGCTGTGTGTGTGATACAGAACCAAGAGACAGGAGGGGACTGTAGTGGAACAGTAGAACTGTGTGTGTGATACAGAACCAAGAGACAGGAGAGGAGATACAGAACCAAGAGACAGGAGAGGACTGTAGTGGAACAGTAGAGTTGTGTGTGTGATACAGAACCAAGAGACAGAGGAGACTGTAGTGGAACAGTAGAACTGTGTGTGATACAGAACCAAGAGACAGGAGGGGACTGTAGTGGAACAGTAGAACTGTGTGTGTGATACAGAACCAAGAGACAGGAGGGGACTGTAGTGGAACAGTAGAGTTGTGTGTGATACAGAACCAAGAGACAGGAGGGGACTGTAGTGGAACAGTAGAGCTGTGTGTGATACAGAACCAAGAGACAGGAGGGGACTGTAGTGGAACAGTAGAGCTGTGTGTGATACAGAACCAAGAGACAGGAGGGGACTGTAGTGGAACAGTAGAGCTGTGTGTAATACAGAACCAAGAGACAGGAGGAGACTGTAGTGGAACAGTAGAGTTGTGTGTGATACAGAACCAAGAGACAGGAGGGGACTGTAGTGGAACAGTAGAACTGTGTGTGATACAGAACCAAGAGACAGGAGGGGACTGTAGTGGAACAGTAGAACTGTGTGTGTGATACAGAACCAAGAGACAGGAGAGGACTGTAGTGGAACAGTAGAACTGTGTGTGTGTGATACAGAACCAAGAGACAGGAGAGGACTGTAGTGGAACAGTAGAACTGTGTGTGTGTGATACAGAACCAAGAGACAGGAGGGGACTGTAGTGGAACAGTAGAGTTGTGTGTGTGATACAGAACCAAGAGACAGGAGAGGACTGTAGTGGAACAGTAGAGCTGTGTGTGATACAGAACCAAGAGACAGGAGGGACTGTAGTGAACAGTAGAGCTGTGTGTGATACAGAACCAAGAGACAGGAGGGACTGTAGTGGAACAGTAGAACTGTGTGTGATACAGAACCAAGAGACAGGAGGGGACTGTAGTGGAACAGTAGAACTGTGTGTGTGATACAGAACCAAGAGACAGGAGGGGACTGTAGTGGAACAGTAGAACTGTGTGTGATACAGAACCAAGAGACAGGAGGGGACTGTAGTGGAACAGTAGAACTGTGTGTGATACAGAACCAAGAGACAGGAGGGGACTGTAGTGGAACAGTAGAACTGTGTGTGATACAGAACCAAGAGACAGGAGAGGACTGTAGTGGAACAGTAGAACTGTGTGTGTGATACAGAACCAAGAGACAGGAGGGGACTGTAGTGGAACAGTAGAACTGTGTGTGATACAGAACCAAGAGACAGGAGGGGACTGTAGTGGAACAGTAGAACTGTGTGTGTGATACAGAACCAAGAGACAGGAGGGGACTGTAGTGGAACAGTAGACTGTGTGTGATACAGAACCAAGAGACAGGAGAGGACTGTAGTGGAACAGTAGAACTGTGTGTGATACAGAACCAAGAGACAGGAGAGGACTGTAGTGGAACAGTAGAACTGTGTGTGTGATACAGAACCAAGAGACAGGAGGGGACTGTAGTGGAACAGTAGAACTGTGTGTGATACAGAACCAAGAGACAGGAGGGGACTGTAGTGGAACAGTAGAACTGTGTGTGTGATACAGAACCAAGAGACAGGAGGGGACTGTAGTGGAACAGTAGAACTGTGTGTGATACAGAACCAAGAGACAGGAGGGGACTGTAGTGGAACAGTAGAACTGTGTGTGTGATACAGAACCAAGAGACAGGAGGGGACTGTAGTGGAACAGTAGAACTGTGTGTGATACAGAACCAAGAGACAGGAGAGGACTGTAGTGGAACAGTAGAACTGTGTGTGATACAGAACCAAGAGACAGGAGAGGACTGTAGTGGAACAGTAGAACTGTGTGTGATACAGAACCAAGAGACAGGAGGGGACTGTAGTGGAACAGTAGAACTGTGTGTGTGATACAGAACCAAGAGACAGGAGGGGACTGTAGTGGAACAGTAGAACTGTGTGTGATACAGAACCAAGAGACAGGAGGAGACTGTAGTGGAACAGTAGAACTGCGTGTGTGTTACAGAACCAAGAGACAGGAGGGACTGTAGTGGAACAGTAGAACTGTGTGTGATACAGAACCAAGAGACAGGAGGGACTGTAGTGGAACAGTAGAACTGTGTATGATACAGAACCAAGAGACAGGAGGGGACTGTAGTGGAACAGTAGAGCTGTGTGTGATACAGAACCAAGAGACAGGAGGGACTGTAGTGGAACAGTAGAGTTGTGTGTGTGATACAGAACCAAGAGACAGGAGGGGACTGTAGTGGAACAGTAGAGCTGTGTGTGATACAGAACCAAGAGACAGGAGGGGACTGTAGTGGAACAGTAGAACAGTGTGTGATACAGAACCAAGAGACAGGAGGGAACTGTAGTGGAACAGTAGAACTGCGTGTGATACAGAACCAAGAGACAGGAGGGGACTGTAGTGGAACAGTAGAACTGTGTGTGTGATACAGAACCAAGAGACAGGAGGGGACTGTAGTGGAACAGTAGAACTGTGTGTGTGATACAGAACCAAGAGACAGGAGGGACTGTAGTGGAACAGTAGAGTTGTGTGTGATACAGAACCAAGAGACAGGAAGGGACTGTAGTGGAACAGTAGAACTGTGTGTGTGATACAGAACCAAGAGACAGGAGGGGACTGTAGTGGAACAGTAGAACTGTGTGTGTGATACAGAACTAAGAGACAGGAGAGGACTGTAGTGGAACAGTAGAGCTGTGTGTGTGATACAGAACCAAGAGACAGGAGAGGACTGTAGTGGAACAGTAGAACTGTGTGTGATACAGAACCAAGAGACAGGAGAGGACTGTAGTGGAACAGTAGAACTGTGTGTGATACAGAACCAAGAGACAGGAGAGGACTGTAGTGGAACAGTAGAACTGTGTGTGTGATACAGAACCAAGAGACAGGAGGGGACTGTAGTGGAACAGTAGAGCTGTGTGTGATACAGAACCAAGAGACAGGAGGGGACTGTAGTGGAACAGTAGAACTGTGTGTGATACAGAACCAAGAGACAGGAGGGGACTGTAGTGGAACAGTAGAACTGTGTGTGATACAGAACCAAGAGACAGGAGGGGACTGTAGTGGAACAGTAGAACTGTGTGTGATACAGAACCAAGAGACAGGAGGGACTGTAGTGGAACAGTAGAACTGTGTGTGATACAGAACCAAGAGACAGGAGGGACTGTAGTGGAACAGTAGAGCTGTGTGTGATACAGAACAAGAGACAGGAGGGGACTGTAGTGGAACAGTAGAACTGTGTGTGATACAGAATCAAGAGACAGAGAGGACTGTAGTGGAACAGTAGAACTGTGTGTGATACAGAACCAAGAGACAGGAGGGGACTGTAGTGGAACAGTAGAGCTGTGTGTGTGATACAGAACCAAGAGACAGGAGGGACTGTACTGGAACAGTAGAACTGTGTGTGCGATACAGAACCAAGAGACAGGAGAGGACTGTAGTGGAACAGAAGAGCTGTGTGTGTGATACAGAACCAAGAGACAGGAGGAGACTGTAGTGGAACAGTAGAGTTGTGTGTGATACAGAACCAAGAGACAGGAGGGGACTGTAGTGGAACAGTAGAGTTGTGTGTGATACAGAACCAAGAGACAGGAGGGGACTGTAGTGGAACAGTAGACTTGTGTGTGATACAGAACCAAGAGACAGGAGGGGACTGTAGTGGAACAGTAGAACTGTGTGTGATACAGAACCAAGAGACAGGAGGGACTGCAGTGGAACAGTAGAACTGAGTGTGATACAGAACCAAGAGACAGGAGGGGACTGTAGTGGAACAGTAGAGCTGTGTGTGTGATAGAGAACCAAGAGACAGGAGGGACTGTAGTGGAACAGTAGAATGTGTGTGTGTATACAGAACCAAGAGACAGGACGGGACTGTAGTGGAACAGTAGAACTGTGTGTGATACAGAACCAAGAGACAGGAGGGGACTGTAGTGGAACAGTAGAACTGTGTGTGTGATACAGAACCAAGAGACAGGAGGGGACTGTAGTGGAACAGTAGAGCTGTGTGTGATACAGAACCAAGAGACAGGAGGGGACTGTAGTGGAACAGTAGAGACTGTGTGTGATACAGAACCAAGAGACAGGAGAGGACTGTAGTGGAACAGTAGAACTGTGTGTGATACAGAACCAAGAGACAGGAGAGGACTGTAGTGGAACAGTAGAACTGTGTGTGATACAGAACCAAGAGACAGGAGGGGACTGTAGTGGAACAGTAGAGCTGTGTGTGTGATACAGAACCAAGAGACAGGAGGGGACTGTAGTGGAACAGTAGAACTGTGTGTGTGATACAGAACCAAGAGACAGGAGGGGACTGTAGTGGAACAGTAGAACTGTGTGTGATACAGAACCAAGAGACAGGAGGGGACTGTAGTGGAACAGTAGAACTGTGTGTGATACAGAACCAAGAGACAGGAGGGACTGTAGTGGAACAGTAGAACTGTGTGTGTGATACAGAACCAAGAGACAGGAGGGACTGTAGTGGAACAGTAGAGTTGTGTGTGTGATACAGAACCAAGAGACAGGAGGGACTGTAGTGGAACAGTAGAACTGTGTGTGATACAGAACCAAGAGACAGGAGGGGACTGTAGTGGAACAGTAGAGCTTGTGTGTGATACAGAACCAAGAGACAGGAGAGGACTGTAGTGGAACAGTAGAACTGTGTGTGATACAGAACCAAGAGACAGGAGGGACTGTAGTGGAACAGTAGAACTGTGTGTGATACAGAACCAAGAGACAGGAGGAGACTGTAGTGGAACAGTAGAGCTGTGTGTGATACAGAACCAAGAGACAGGAGGGGACTGTAGTGGAACAGTAGAACTGTGTGTGTGATACAGAACCAAGAGACAGGAGGGGACTGTAGTGGAACAGTAGCTGTGTGTGATACAGAACCAAGAGACAGGAGAGGACTGTAGTGGAACAGTAGAGCTGTGTGTGATACAGAACCAGAGGACAAGAGAGGATGAGTGGAAGAGACAAGAGAGGACTGTAGTGGAACAGTAGAACTGTGTGTGTGATACAGAACCAAGAGACAGGAGGGGACTGTAGTGGAACAGTAGAACTGTGTGTGTGATACAGAACCAAGAGACAGGAGGGGACTGTAGTGGAACAGTAGAACTGCGTGTGATACAGAACCAAGAGACAGGAGGGGACTGTAGTGGAACAGTAGAGTTGTGTGTGATACAGAACCAAGAGACAGGAGGGGACTGTAGTGGAACAGTAGAACTGCGTGTGATACAGAACCAAGAGACAGGAGGGGACTGTAGTGGAACAGTAGAACTGTGTGTGTGATACAGAACCAAGAGACAGGAGAGGACTGTAGTGGAACAGTAGAGCTGTGTGTGATACAGAACCAAGAGACAGGAGGGGACTGTAGTGGAACAGTAGAAATGTGTGTGTGATACAGAACCAAGAGACAGGAGAGGACTGTAGTGGAACAGTAGAACTGTGTGTGTGATACAGAACCAAGAGACAGGAGAGGACTGTAGTGGAACAATAGAGTTGTGTGTGTGATACAGAACCAAGAGACAGGAGAGGACTGTAGTGGAACAGTAGAGTTGTGTGTGTGATACAGAACCAAGAGACAGGAGGGGACTGTAGTGGAACAGTAGAGTTGTGTGTGATACAGAACCAAGAGACAGGAGGGGACTGTAGTGGAACAGTAGAACTGTGTGTGATACAGAACCAAGAGACAGGAGGGGACTGTAGTGGAACAGTAGAGCTGTGTGTGTGATACAGAACCAAGAGACAGGAGGGGACTGTAGTGGAACAGTAGAACTGTGTGTGATACAGAACCAAGAGACAGGAGGGGACTGTAGTGGAACAGTAGAACTGTGTGTGTGATACAGAACCAAGAGACAGGAGGGGACTGTAGTGGAACAGTAGAGCTGTGTGTGTGATACAGAACCAAGAGACAGGAGAGGACTGTAGTGGAACAGTAGAGCTGTGTGTGATACAGAACCAAGAGACAGGAGGGGACTGTAGTGGAACAGTAGAGTTGTGTGTGATACAGAACCAAGAGACAGGAGGGGACTGTAGTGGAACAGTAGAACTGTGTGTGATACAGAACCAAGAGACAGGAGGGGACTGTAGTGGAACAGTAGAACTGTGTGTGTGATACAGAACCAAGAGACAGGAGAGGACTGTAGTGGAACAGTAGAACTGTGTGTGTGTGATACAGAACCAAGAGACAGGAGAGGACTGTAGTGGAACAGTAGAACTGTGTGTGTGTGATACAGAACCAAGAGACAGGAGGGGACTGTAGTGGAACAGTAGAGTTGTGTGTGTGATACAGAACCAAGAGACAGGAGGGGACTGTAGTGGAACAGTAGAGTTGTGTGTGATACAGAACCAAGAGACAGGAGGGGACTGTAGTGGAACAGTAGAACTGTGTGTGATACAGAACCAAGAGACAGGAGGGGACTGTAGTGGAACAGTAGAGCTGTGTGTGTGATACAGAACCAAGAGACAGGAGAGGACTGTAGTGGAACAGTAGAGCTGTGTGTGATACAGAACCAAGAGACAGGAGGGGACTGTAGTGGAACAGTAGAGTTGTGTGTGATACAGAACCAAGAGACAGGAGGGGACTGTAGTGGAACAGTAGAACTGTGTGTGATACAGAACCAAGAGACAGGAGGGGACTGTAGTGGAACAGTAGAACTGTGTGTGTGATACAGAACCAAGAGACAGGAGAGGACTGTAGTGGAACAGTAGAACTGTGTGTGTGTGATACAGAACCAAGAGACAGGAGAGGACTGTAGTGGAACAGTAGAACTGTGTGTGTGATACAGAACCAAGAGACAGGAGGGGACTGTAGTGGAACAGTAGAGTTGTGTGTGTGATACAGAACCAAGAGACAGGAGAGGACTGTAGTGGAACAGTAGAACTGTGTGTGTGATACAGAACCAAGAGACAGGAGGGGACTGTAGTGGAACAGTAGAACTGTGTGTGATACAGAACCAAGAGACAGGAGGGGACTGTAGTGGAACAGTAGAACTGTGTGTGTGATACAGAACCAAGAGACAGGAGGGGACTGTAGTGGAACAGTAGAACTGTGTGTGTGATACAGAACCAAGAGACAGGAGAGGACTGTAGTGGAACAGTAGAGTTGTGTGTGTGATACAGAACCAAGAGACAAGAGAGGACTGTAGTGGAACAGTAGAACTGTGTGTGTGATACAGAACCAAGAGACAGGAGGGGACTGTAGTGGAACAGTAGAACTGTGTGTGATACAGAATCAAGAGACAGGAGGGGACTGTAGTGGAACAGTAGAACTGTGTGTGATACAGAACCAAGAGACAGGAGGGGACTGTAGTGGAACAGTAGAACTGTGTGTGATACAGAACCAAGAGACAGGAAAGGACTGTAGTGGAACAGTAGAGCTGTGTGTGTGTGATACAGAACCAAGAGACAGGAGGGGACTGTAGTGGAACAGTAGAACTGTGTGTGATACAGAACCAAGAGACAGGAGGGGACTGTAGTGGAACAGTAGAACTGTGTGTGATACAGAACCAAGAGACAGGAGGGGACTGTAGTGGAACAGTAGAACTGTGTGTGTGATACAGAACCAAGAGACAGGAGGGGACTGTAGTGGAACAGTAGAACTGTGTGTGATACAGAACCAAGAGACAGGAGAGGACTGTAGTGGAACAGTAGAACTGTGTGTGATACAGAACCAAGAGACAGGAGGGGACTGTAGTGGAACAGTAGAACTGTGTGTGTGATACAGAACCAAGAGACAGGAGGGGACTGTAGTGGAACAGTAGAACTGTGTGTGATACAGAACCAAGAGACAGGAGGAGACTGTAGTGGAACAGTAGAACTGCGTGTGTGATACAGAACCAAGAGACAGGAGGGGACTGTAGTGGAACAGTAGAACTGTGTGTGATACAGAACCAAGAGACAGGAGGGGACTGTAGTGGAACAGTAGAACTGTGTGTGATATAGAACCAAGAGACAGGAGGGGACTGTAGTGGAACAGTAGAGCTGTGTGTGATACAGAACCAAGAGACAGGAGGGGACTGTAGTGGAACAGTAGAGTTGTGTGTGTGATACAGAACCAAGAGACAGGAGGGGACTGTAGTGGAACAGTAGAGCTGTGTGTGATACAGAACCAAGAGACAGGAGGGGACTGTAGTGGAACAGTAGAACAGTGTGTGATACAGAACCAAGAGACAGGAGGGAACTGTAGTGGAACAGTAGAACTGCGTGTGATACAGAACCAAGAGACAGGAGGGGACTGTAGTGGAACAGTAGAACTGTGTGTGTGATACAGAACCAAGAGACAGGAGGGGACTGTAGTGGAACAGTAGAACTGTGTGTGTGATACAGAACCAAGAGACAGGAGGGGACTGTAGTGGAACAGTAGAGTTGTGTGTGATACAGAACCAAGAGACAGGAAGGGACTGTAGTGGAACAGTAGAACTGTGTGTGTGATACAGAACCAAGAGACAGGAGGGGACTGTAGTGGAACAGTAGAACTGTGTGTGTGATACAGAACCAAGAGACAGGAGGGGACTGTAGTGGAACAGTAGAACTGTGTGTGTGATACAGAACCAAGAGACAGGAGGGGACTGTAGTGGAACAGTAGAACTGTGTGTGATACAGAACCAAGAGACAGGAGGGGACTGTAGTGGAACAGTAGAGCTGTGTGTGTGATACAGAACCAAGAGACAGGAGGGGACTGTAGTGGAACAGTAGAGTTGTGTGTGTGATACAGAACCAAGAGACAGGAGAGGACTGTAGTGGAACAGTAGAACTGTGTGTGATACAGAACCAAGAGACAGGAGAGGACTGTAGTGGAACAGTAGAGCTGTGTGTGATACAGAACCAAGAGACAGGAGGAGACTGTAGTGGAACAGTAGAGTTGTGTGTGTGATACAGAACCAAGAGACAGGAGGGGACTGTAGTGGAACAGTAGAACTGTGTGTGATACAGAACCAAGAGACAGGAGGGGACTGTAGTGGAACAGTAGAACTGTGTGTGATACAGAACCAAGAGACAGGAGGGGGCTGTAGTGGAACAGTAGAGCTGTGTGTGATACAGAACCAAGAGACAGGAGGGGAGTGTAGTGGAACAGTAGAGCTGTGTGTGTGATACAGAACCAAGAGACAGGAGAGGACTGTAGTGGAACAGTAGAACTGTGTGTGTGATACAGAACCAAGAGACAGGAGGGGACTGCAGTGGAACAGTAGAACTGTGTGTGATACAGAACCAAGAGACAGGAGGGGACTGTAGTGGAACAGTAGAACTGTGTGTGATACAGAACCAAGAGACAGGAGGGGACTGTAGTGGAACAGTAGAACTGTGTGTGTGATACAGAACCAAGAGACAGGAAAGGACTGTAGTGGAACAGTAGAGCTGTGTGTGTGTGATACAGAACCAAGAGACAGGAGGGGACTGTAGTGGAACAGTAGAACTGTGTGTGATACAGAACCAAGAGACAGGAGGAGACTGTAGTGGAACAGTAGAACTGTGTGTGATACAGAACCAAGAGACAGGAGGGGACTGTAGTGGAACAGTAGAGCTGTGTGTGTGATACAGAACCAAGAGACAGGAGGGGACTGTAGTGGAACAGTAGAGCTGTGTGTGTGATACAGAACCAAGAGACAGGAGGGGACTGTAGTGGAACAGTAGAACTGTGTGTGATACAGAACCAAGAGACAGGAGGAGACTGTAGTGGAACAGTAGAACTGTGTGTGATACAGAACCAAGAGACAGGAGGGGACTGTAGTGGAACAGTAGAGCTGTGTGTGTGATACAGAACCAAGAGACAGGAGAGGACTGTAGTGGAACAGTAGAACTGTGTGTGATACAGAACCAAGAGAAAGGAGGGGACTGTAGTGGAACAGTAGAACTGTGTGTGTGTGATACAGAACCAAGAGACAGGAGGGGACTGTAGTGGAACAGTAGAACTGTGTGTGATACAGAACCAAGAGACAGGAGGGGACTGTAGTGGAACAGTAGAACTGTGTGTGTGATACAGAACCAAGAGACAGGAGGGGACTGTAGTGGAACAGTAGAACTGTGTGTGATACAGAACCAAGAGACAGGAGAGGACTGTAGTGGAACAGTAGAACTGTGTGTGATACAGAACCAAGAGACAGGAGAGGACTGTAGTGGAACAGTAGAGCTGTGTGTGATACAGAACCAAGAGACAGGAGGGTGTTGTAGTGGAACAGTAGAGCTGTGTGTGTGATACAGAACCAAGAGACAGGAGGGGACTGTAGTGGAACAGTAGAACTGTGTGTGATACAGAACCAAGAGACAGGAGGGGACTGTAGTGGAACAGTAGAGTTGTGTGTGATACAGAACCAAGAGACAGGAGGGGACTGTAGTGGAACAGTAGAACTGTGTGTGATACAGAACCAAGAGACAGGAGGGGACTGTAGTGGAACAGTAGAGTTGTGTGTGATACAGAACCAAGAGACAGGAGGGGACTGTAGTGGAACAGTAGAGTTGTGTGTGATACAGAACCAAGAGACAGGAGGGGACTGTAGTGGAACAGTAGAGCTGTGTGTGTGATACAGAACCAAGAGACAGGAGAGGACTGTAGTGGAACAGTAGAACTGTGTGTGATACAGAACCAAGAGACAGGAGGGGACTGTAGTGGAACAGTAGAACTGTGTGTGTGATACAGAACCAAGAGACAGGAGGGGACTGTAGTGGAACAGTAGAACTGTGTGTGATACAGAACCAAGAGACAGGAGGGGACTGTAGTGGAACAGTAGAGCTGTGTGTGTGATACAGAACCAAGAGACAGGAGGGGACTGTAGTGGAACAGTAGAACTGTGTGTGTGATACAGAACCAAGAGACAGGAGAGGACTGTAGTGGAACAGTAGAGCTGTGTGTGTGATACAGAACCAAGAGATAGGAGGGGACTGTAGTGGAACAGTAGAGCTGTGTGTGTGTGATACAGAACCAAGAGACAGGAGGGTGTTGTAGTGGAACAGTAGAGCTGTGTGTGTGATACAGAACCAAGAGACAGGAGGGGACTGTAGTGGAACAGTAGAACTGTGTGTGATACAGAACCAAGAGACAGGAGGGGACTGTAGTGGAACAGTAGAGCTGTGTGTGTGATACAGAACCAAGAGACAGGAGGGGACTGTAGTGGAACAGTAGAGATGTGTGTGTGATACAGAACCAAGAGACAGGAGGAGACTGTAGTGGAACAGTAGAACTGTGTGTGATACAGAACCAAGAGACAGGAGGGGACTGTAGTGGAACAGTAGAACTGTGTGTGATACAGAACCAAGAGACAGGAGGGGACTGTAGTGGAACAGTAGAGCTGTGTGTGTGATACAGAACCAAGAGACAGGAGGGTGTTGTAGTGGAACAGTAGAGCTGTGTGTGTGATACAGAACCAAGAGACAGGAGGGGACTGTAGTGGAACAGTAGAACTGTGTGTGTGATACAGAACCAAGAGACAGGAGGGGACTGTAGTGGAACAGTAGAACTGTGTGTGTGATACAGAACCAAGAGACAGGAGAGGACTGTAGTGGAACAGTAGAACTGTGTGTGATACAGAACCAAGAGACAGGAGAGGACTGTAGTGGAACAGTAGAGCTGTGTGTGTCATACAGAACCAAGAGACAGGAGGGGACTGTAGTGGAACAGTAGAGCTGTGTGTGTGATACAGAACCAAGAGACAGGAAGGGACTGTAGTGGAACAGTAGAGCTGTGTGTGTGATACAGAACCAAGAGACAGGAGGGGACTGTAGTGGAACAGTAGAGCTGTGTGTGATACAGAACCAAGAGACAGGAGAGGACTGTAGTGGAACAGTAGAGCTGTGTGTGTGATACAGAACCAAGAGACAGGAGGGGACTGTAGTGGAACAGTAGAACTGTGTGTGATACAGAACCAAGAGACAGGAGAGGACTGTAGTGGAACAGTAGAACTGTGTGTGTGATACAGAACCAAGAGACAGGAGAGGACTGTAGTGGAACAGTAGAGTTGTGTGTGATACAGAACCAAGAGACAGGAGGGGACTGTAGTGGAACAGTAGAGTTGTGTGTGATACAGAACCAAGAGACAGGAGGGGACTGTAGTGGAACAATAGAGTTGTGTGTGTGATACAGAACCAAGAGACAGGAGGGGACTGTAGTGGAACAGTAGAGCTGTGTGTGATACAGAACCAAGAGACAGGAGGGGACTGTAGTGGAACAGTAGAGCTGTGTGTGATACAGAACCAAGAGACAGGAGGGCACTGTAGTGGAACAGTAGAGTTGTGTGTGATACAGAACCAAGAGACAGGAGGGGACTGTAGTGGAACAGTAGAACTGTGTGTGATACAGAACCAAGAGACAGGAGGGGACTGTAGTGGAACAGTAGAACTGTGTGTGATACAGAACCAAGAGACAGGAGGGGACTGTAGTGGAACAGTAGAGTTGTGTGTGTGATACAGAACCAAGAGACAGGAGGGGACTGTAGTGGAACAGTAGAACTGTGTGTGATACAGAACCAAGAGACAGGAGGGGACTGTAGTGGAACAGTAGAACTGTGTGTGATACAGAACCAAGAGACAGGAGAGGACTGTAGTGGAACAGTAGAACTGTGTGTGTGATACAGAACCAAGAGACAGGAGGGGACTGTAGTGGAACAGTAGAACTGTGTGTGTGATACAGAACCAAGAGACAGGAGGGGACTGTAGTGGAACAGTAGAACTGTGTGTGTGATACAGAACCAAGAGACAGGAGGGGACTGTAGTGGAACAGTAGAACTGTGTGTGATACAGAACCAAGAGACAGGAGGGGACTGTAGTGGAACAGTAGAGCTGTGTGTGTGATACAGATCCAAGAGACAGGAGAGGACTGTAGTGGAACAGTAGAGCTGTGTGTGATACAGAACCAAGAGACAGGAGGGGACTGTAGTGGAACAGTAGAGTTGTGTGTGATACAGAACCAAGAGACAGGAGGAGACTGTAGTGGAAA